>JARFXV010001130.1:0-248923 GCA_031761425.1 Cosmopolites sordidus
AGCAGTTGATGAGTTATGTTCAACAAAGAATTCCTGTTGGAGAAAGTTATAGCTAGAGGTTGTGGCCGATATGTCAGCAGTTCCTGACAAGGCAACAGAAATTGAAGACATTGTAAGAATCTTACCCCAAATTCATGACGATTATTTCGATGGGTTGCAACCAAGAGATGTTGAAGAAGTTTAATTTTATAATTACATATTTTTACATTTTTCAGTTTTTAAGTGTAACTCCAGGAAATCCCAAGGCCAGCCGCGGTTTTGTCAACCGCGGGCCTCTATCCGGAACGGAACCCCTGCGGTTAACCAGGGATACTGTATTTTCCTCCTGTACTGCTCTAGCAGCTTCGCGTTTAAGACTCGAACTGATGCACCCCATTGAAGGTTTATTCACCCTCCACGTGGTATAACTTTTTTGTGAGTTTTTGACCCCAAATTCAAACCCCAATTTTGGTATTATCACTAAGAAATCATCAGTTTTTTATCTATCAAATATTGCCAAGTCACGAAATAATACCTAGAGCGTTGACGTGGCACAAATAAAATAAATCAATCAATAAAGGAACTTGAAGCATGCTTTTGTACTTGGAGTTGCAGAGTGTATAAGGTGCAATATTTTGTTCTGTTTTAAAAATATTCAAACTACATATTTTCTTTGTAGACATATATAAATATCACATAGACCAACAATAAAAAAAAATTCCAATAATTTTAGTATCTTCGAAAGTACCTTATGAACTAATAATTTCAGTTTTGATTACCGTTATATAAAATAACTGACTTTAACATCATCATTGGAAATTACGACATATAATTATCCATAATCAAAATCGTAGCTTTTGAATTGAATGGAATCATTTTTCATGTGTCAGTATTGGCGAAGAGTCGTCAGAAATAGTGGAAGTATTGAATTTCAAGTCAGACATTTATGGCGGTCCTTGTAGAAACTTAAGGCGTGCATTAAGATATTACTCCAGGCAATTGTAAATGGAAATAAATCGAAAACACGTGCGCGATTGTTACGCTACTGATTCGTTAACAGGCTATAATATAAAATGATTTACAGTATCATTGCAAGAGTCAAATCTACGGTGTTCTATTATTGTTTTCTTTATTATATCCTTGGCACGAATTGGCAACAAATAATGCCAAGGGCCTTAAAAAAGCCTTTTTTCCCTTGATCGGGTGCTGAAAGCTCTTCTATCGTTTTCTATAATCGATATTTATGATATCCTTGGCATAATTTAAATAACGAAATCGCTTAGGGCTACATACGTTATGAACACGTATCGTATCTAAAACATAAGCGAACACTTTCCTGTAGGCTAATAAGAATTAAAAGCAAAAACATTATTATTTAGTTGAGATGATCATAGGGAAAAACCGTTCATTGATAATACGACAGCAGCGTGTGTCATAAATGACGATAATAACGAACTAAATAATGTTTTATGAGTTAATGCAAGTGATTTACGAATTATGTAAGTATGTATATAATATATAGAAGATAAGACACTTATAATAAAGTGACTTATACAAAATGCAAAACAAGACCTTATAAATCGATTCTTTTCATTAATTTTTATTTCAATTAAAGGACTAAACTCAAAGAAATTTACTACTAAACACCAAATCACTTTTTTAACTTCTCGACGTGCATTTTGCTAACCATGTTAGCTTCATCAGGAGATGATGATTCAATCAAATTCTGAAACTAAATTTATATGAAAACTATATGACGTGTAACTGATGTGACGTGTAATGTGACGTGACCTAATATGACGTGTAAAAATGATGAACCATTAAGTTTCATTAATAATTCAAAAATTTTCTACATGAAATAAATTTTGAATGTTTTTATTCCAGGATTGCTATTTTTGTATCCTGAATTGGCAACAATGGTATTGCTATTCACCATTTGACATATACATCGCAAAATTTAACATTGTTGACTGTATATGTAGTCAGAACTTTTGTCATACGGACGTTATTTGTGTTGTTTACTGACATGAAAATTTCATCTTAGTCAGAAAATGGAATTAACTTGTGAGAATTTTCGTATGATGATTTACTACGACTTTCGACGTAAATTATCTCAACAACAGTGCATCGATCTACTCGCTTTGACTTTTGGCGATGAAGCACCATTTAAAGTCACTGTATTATGTCACTGGTTTAGTGAATGTCATCATGGCTGTCATTCGTTCACGGACTAATATAAAGAAGGTCGTCCAAAATCCGTTGTTGTGCCAGAAAACATCGATACTGTGTGCGAACTGACTAAGTAAGATTGTCATGTGATATACCATGAGATTGAGGCATCCCTGGGCATTAGTATGTCAAGCATACATATAATTTTGGATTCCACATAATTTGACAATCAAAAAGGCTCGTGACGATTGGTGCAAAGAAATGCTCAAAAAATACAACCGTGGTGCGTTAAAAGCCATGTATAACATCTACATAGGTGACTAATCTTGGATCTATGCATATGAGCCTGAAAGTAAATAGCAGTCGACTGTATGGGTCTTTCAAAAGAGTCAAACCCAACAAAAGATGTTCACGCAAGAAGCACTTCGAAGCAAATGGTTGCCTGTTTTTTTTTTTATAAATGGGCGTGTTTCGTAGAACGGTTAATTCTGAATGGTACATAACCATTGGTTTGCCAGAAGTTTTTGAAAACAGAAGGAAAAACTATCAGCGATGCGGGATCATTCTTCACCATGACAACAAGCTCTCACACATCGGGCCAACAACTCAATATTTGACCGGTCAAAACATGATGATGGGCCATTGATGGGTCATTCGCCGTAAAGTTCCGATTTTGAACCCAATGATTTCTTGTTCATGCCATCCGTGAAAAATTAACTGCGTGGTCAACAATTTTTAACTCTATAAGAAGCGGTTGATGCGTTCAAAATGCATGTTTTGTACAAGATGTTCCTTTAAATGTTCGATAGAATATGTGGTTTCTACATGATGGAGCTCCGCCAGATTTCAGACGAGTTTACGAACATTTAAATAATGAATTTCCTAATAGATGGATAGGGTGCAATGGACCCATTTCTTGGCCTACACACTCCCCGGCTTTAACGCCCAACGTTTTTTTTTCCTAGAGGCTCTTTAAAAAAGGTAGTTTTAGCTAATAGCGCATCGAAAACGCTTGTGATGTTATTCGTGGACACCAGGGATTTTATTTTGGATGCGTGTAAGCATGCGATATATATATATATATATATATATATATATATATATATATATATATATATATATATATATATATATATATATATATATTCTATCAAAGAAAGAGAAAATATTAAAAAGTATATACTATAAGATAATGAAAATACTATTTCGATAGATGGCGGTGCGAACATATTAATGTGACAAACAAACAATTAATTCTGTATCTTTAACATATTTTTTCTAAAAGGTTTACTTGTTTGCGGTGTCGCTTTGATGGATGTACGCTTTATAAATACAAATTGTGTGCATTTGTTTGCGTGCGTGCCTGTATATATGCATATGTGTTTCGAAAACGAAGACGCTCCGTACACGTAGCTATTTTATAAACAAAAATGTTGAATAAAAATTGTGTCAAGGCTGTGTGGAAACGCACGACCACTCGAAATGTAGCTTCGCCAACAATGACAAAAAAAACCCTTTTTAACGTGTCGCAATGTCGTAATCGACACTGCCAGGTCATCGAAAAATCAGAATTCACGATTATACATATCCATTCAAGTGTCGTTAATAAAACTAATAACCAGTAATTATAACGGGAATTAATCTGTAAATATTTACATAATTATACCGAAAGATGTTATTAAGTTATATCTAAGAGTTATTGGAATATTGAAGAAAAACGATTATATTATAAAATCGATTATTTTTATGGTAAAACTATATTTTATCTTTATATACGATGCTCAAGAAGGCCAATCGTAGTGAAAGACTAAATAAAATTCAATTAAGTCTCACAAAGTATTGGGTGGATGCAATAATTCGTCCCATTTTTAATTGAAGAAAAATATTATTTACTAAAAATTGCATTGAATCAATATAGTATTTGTCGTTCTCTTCAATGACTTTTCTCCATCTCTACGGTAGTGTTTGGCTAAAGAACTGACCCAGATTATGATTCAAGTCTCAAAGGAAGTAAAATGTACCATCTAAACTGTTTTGAAGCGATCTATATAAATGTTAATCGGAAGGCATAAGGTCGGGCACGTACGGTGGATAGAGCAGAACATTTCGGTCAAATTGCAAAACTTTATTTCGGGTGGCTAAAGACACGTGTAGTCCAGCATTGTCTCTATGGAACACAATGCTTCTTCTGTTGGTTAATTTAAACCGTTTCTAGTCAATTAATCATCATTATTGTGAAGAGTATTTCTCTGAATTTAACGGTCTGGTTTAGATTCTCTTTCAGTCCCACCAAATAAAGAAGAATGTAAATAGAAAATTGTAACTAACAATTGTACATTATTGAAAACAATAATTCACAGGCCTACAAGAAAAAAATCTTTTTTGGTGTCTAGAATTTTAGATGGATTTTAGATTTAGGCTATATTTGAGGAGCTAAATCTAAATATGAATTCAGTTTTTCTCTATCTGCTCTAATTTTTTAGATACATCCACTTATCTATCAATGTTTTTTTCAATTCAATACATTCAAGTATGGGTATTCAATTATTATACAAGGATTGGTTCCTGTATATTTGCCCTATTGTCAGTCTGCCTTTGAGTTAGTTCCAGGACAAACCCCTAGATAGCATAAGCATTGCCTTTCCAGTAACTAAGATGATCTTCAATGCTTGTTCCAGAGTTGAGGTTAGTTTGTGAGTTCTCGCCGTGCAGGGTAGGACTCGCGTGATATTTGTGTTTAGGAAAGAGTTGTTGTAAAGTTAACCTAAAACGTACTGTGTTTGTGCTGTTGAATATAAATAAAATGAGTTCAAGTAGAAAAAGTTAGGTAAATAATCCTGATGTGTTTTGATACATATATATGTAGAATACATGTTAAAAGAAAACAGAAAAACTGTTAGTAACTTTGCGAAGAGAGCTTATCTTAGATATTTTGGTGTTAGGCTTGGTGATCAGGATAAAACCTGGGCACCGCATATGGTCTGTAAGATTTGTACAGAACATTTACGACATTGGTTTACTAGGAAAAGAAAACGTCTAAAATTCGGCGTACCAATGGTTTTGAGAGAACCTAAAAATCATTTCTATGACTTTTATTTCTGCCTAGTCGCGAATTAGCGAATCCTGTGGAAATATAACATTATTATGTTATCGCTCAAAATGTGCCAACGAGGTTTCTAATATAGGACATCCCGCACAAGTATCAATTCCACAATGGGTTAGTTTTTTGACGAATATGGTTTAAAAAAGGATTATGATATATATTTCATCAAAAACTTCAATCAATCAACAAACTTTGCAATTTATAATATATACCTTTTTACAATGATTTCGTAAATGTTAAACAATGAGAAATGACAGAGAATGAAGAAATTACAATGAAAAAAGGTTAATTGTAAAATAGAGTAGAATAAGGGGTTCTACTTAGGACTTGTTGGGATATCCAGTCTGCTTATCATATTTTTCGTTTTATTTCTCGGTATTGCAATATGTTTAAATCATTTTTTCAGATATTTTATAGATTAATAGAAACATTATAATGTATAATGTATAATGTATAATGTTATAACCTATCCTAATAATATAAACTAATCGAACAAATTAATACAAGTGAACTATAATTATATTAAAAATTAATTTGCAGACATTTGCATAATTATACCAAAAGCTATTATTAGGTTATGCATACGAGTTAGTGAAATAATGGAGAACGGTGGCTGTATTTCGAAATGATCTTAAATATAAAAATTACTATATTTATTTTTGTTTGGCCTGAGGAAGATCTTATTTAATCTTTCCTAAACTAGCATTCACGATTTTAAATCAATCTGTGGATTTGGTAAGACACCGACAAATCATTCTCATTTTTAGAAAGTTATCTGAGTTAACCAAAGCTAAGAATATTATAAATGATTGCTACTTAGAGTAGCACTATCTTATTTTTATGTTAAAATTAACAGTTGTCAAGCTTATCAAGTCATAAAATACTGCTGTAATGTGACAGTGTTATGTAATGTTTTTTTTCAAAGCTAATCCTAAAAAGCACAAACCATAAAATAGTGCGACAA
Organism: Cosmopolites sordidus; assembly: GCA_031761425.1. Lineage (NCBI taxonomy): Eukaryota > Metazoa > Arthropoda > Insecta > Coleoptera > Curculionidae > Cosmopolites > Cosmopolites sordidus. Next base: position 6,216 of record JARFXV010001130.1, read on the forward strand.
CAATGTCTATACATATATTTATATACTTGTACTTCGTGGAATATTTTTTATGAACATTATAGTTATTTTTCACGCACAACGATTACATGCATCATGCTGACGTTCGATAAATATTAACTCATTTGGTGGTTCGTAGTAATTCTTTCTAAACTTAATGCGTTGTGAAAATAAGTGGCAATAATTTCGAGCAACGGGGCGCTATCAAATTTTGATTCAGACTTGAGCACGAACAGTTGAATTTGACTCACCCAATCGCTTATCTAATTTTGATCAATAAATTGAATATGAAAAATCTGCGCGAAAATGATTCCGAAAAACATTTCGCAGAATCAAAAAAAAACAACATGATGACTTTTTGGGGTGGATTGAAAATTACTCATTTTGTAGTGCATGTTACTACTGACGAATCTTGGATTTATGAATACGACCCGGACACGAAGCGCCAGAGTTCCAACATTGCTATGACACTCTTCATAGCTATCACAAACCATCTTCAGCAACGCAACTATTTTGAAGGTTATGCTTTTAATTGGGTTTAAAAAAATTAAAACATTTGCCTCATTATTCTATCTGCACATCTGACATATATAAGCTCGACTATTCTATTTATTAACCTGATTTGATATCGTGTGATTTCTGGCTTTTCTTAAAACATAAAAATTCCGCATTACTGAAAAGTCTGTTAAGGACTGATTAAAACGTAATTGTGCCCAATTGATAATAAACATTCAAAATATTAAATTTAATAATTTGGTTTCTTTCAGGCAATAAAGCCAGCAATACTTTTTTTTTATTGTCATATTTATTTTTTTCTTTTAACTATTTACTTAATGGGGGATTTTCTTTTTAAATGAAGTGAGTTACTTAGATATTTGTAATTATATACTTCTTGCAAAAATCTATATATGTTTGAAATGACTCGTTAATTACTTTTAACTGTTTTATCAATCTTTTTTAAGAATACGATTTCTGACAACACTAAAGTTGGAACCAGTGATTTTACCTTCTGGTTAGTGATCCCAATATGTTTTTCGATGTAAAATAATTGTTACACAATACTTTTTCGTAAGAAAACGAGGTGCCGCAACTGCATTTCTACATAAAATTGAATATGTGCCAACAGATCCAATTTAACTTGAACATGTTACACTTCGGTTTCTAAATAACCAGATATAATATTTAATTATTCAATTGACGTTTATATATATATATATATATATATATATATATATATATATATATATATATATATATATATATATATATATATATATTATTATTCACGTATCGGCCCTGGTGGACAACGCGAAGTACAGTTAGAGGCGTTTGTTGTTGTTAGCCTTCCTTTGCGCCCATACTGCTGTCATTCTTTCACAATGAGCTTTTTTTCTTTATGATCACTATGATCTTATGATCTTAGGTCCTCTTTAATTGCTGCAATTCATTTAATTGTTTCTATTTTAGCTCTACTCCTATTTTCATAAAATTCAACTATTTATCTAGTTAGCCTACTCGGATTCATCCGTTTTATGTGTCCGTAAAATTTCTGTTTTCTTTTTCTCATATTCTATGTATATCTGTGTATTGTTCGATTTCTTGGATTTCTCGAAGTCGGTACGTTGTGCTATTTATTTGTTTAGGACCTAAGATTTTTCTTGTGATTTTTCTTATGATTTTTCTTTCTTTCTTTTCAATCTCCTCGATGTTTTTCTTTCTATTCAAAATCAGCGTTTCTGCGCCTTATATACATTCTGGCTTAATAACGGTGTTGTAATGTCTCAGTTTTGTGTTTTTAGATATGCATTTTTTGTTGTAAATATTTTGGGTAAGTCTCAATGCAGTTTCCATTTTTTGACATCTACCCTGATTGGCCGCTTATTTTAACCCGTTTTCCATGATTAATTCACCCAAATATTTAAATTGAGAGACTCGTCTGATGTTACCATATTTTGTTTTTAGAAATGGTGTTCTTAGTCTATTGCAGGTCATATATTGAGTCTTTTCAAAGGAGGGTAAAATTGGTAGATCATCAGCAAACACCAGGCAATCTATTTTGATGTTGGTTCTCCCTAGTTTAATGGGCTGGTCAATATTCAGGGCCGATTTTTTTACACGCCACTCTTATATTACTTTTTCTAGAACACAGTTAAATAGAAGTGGTGAGAGTCCATCCCCTTGTCTCACTCCAGTTTTAATTTCGAAGGGCTCTGAGATGTCACCTATGAATTTAACTTTTGACCTTGTGTTCGTTAGTGTTTAATAATTACCAGTGTTTTCAGATCTAGTCCTTGTTCTTTCAAGATTTGGAATAAAGATTCGCGGTCAATAGAATCATATGCTTTTTTGTATAGTTTAGATATATAGATTTTTATTGTATAGTTTTTGATGTCGCAGGATCAACTTTAGATTCAGGATCGGTTCCGGATAGGATCTGCCCGGTCGAAAACCTGCTTGATAATCACTAATTTTAAGTTCTAACTGTCCCTGTGCTCTGTCTGTAGATATTGAGATAAAATTTTGTAACAAACTGGGAGAAGAGATATTCCTCTGTAGCTGTTTAAATCCGTTCGATCTCCTTTCTTATGTAGTGGATGGATTAGAGCATCTTTTCAATCTTCCGGAATCCGTTCGGTTCGCCAAACTTCTTGTAGAATATTGGTTATATCCTTGATTGTACCTGGATCAGCGGATTTTAAAAGTTAAGCAGTGATTCCATCTTCACCAGAAGCTTTGTTTTTTATAAGTCGTTTGATTTGTCTAATTATTTCATTTTCATTCGGTGGTAATGAATCTGGGTTTGTTTGTTTAGGGGTTAGTGTTGGTAATCTGTTTAAGGGCGTAGAACAGTTTAGTAGTTGTTCAAAACATTTGGTAAGTTCTTTGCAATTGTCTTGATTATTTAGAGCTAATTGTCCGTTTGCCTTTCGGAAGCAAAGACTTTGGGTTGATAGCCTGTTAATTTAGTTTTAAATGTTTTGTAAAAATTTGGGGTTTTATTTTTTGGAAATCTTTTTCTATTTCATTGAGTTGATTTTTTTCATTTTTTCTTATATATATATATATATATATATATATATATATATATATATATATATATATATATATATATAATCGCAATTCGGCGTGTTCAAATTTTTTCGGTTGTCCAGGCCGTTCTTTGTCTTTCAAATGGAAATCACCATGTTTGAATCATCTAAACCAACGCCCACAAGCGTCTTGCATTGGGACATTGTCACTATCTTTTTCTACAAGTATATGACGGTTATAACTCGAGTTGTTCTTTTGATTGAACAAGAAAAGCAGTACGTACCTCAAATGCTCTTTATTTGGCTCGAAACTCAACATGTTTACCACATGAAAAAATATAACTAACTCGAAATCTTTTAAACATCAATGTCGTTTTGAAAGGTGCTGTTGTAGCAATAAAATGACAATAGATTAGAGTGTGAAAAATGAAGAATTATTAACCGTCACATCTGGTATATATAGTATGTTGCATCGCGTCGAGCATCAGTTCCTCGATAACTGAAGTTAAGCGATGTCGGTCGGAGTCGAGGCCTGGATGGGTCACAATATAGGCCATCACCCAACCAAGTCATGGATTATAGTTACCCGGTATGATTTATATATATTTTATATATATTATTATTATTATACACGTATGTGCCCTGGTGGACCACGCGAAGTACAGTTAGAGGTGTTTGTTGTTGTTAGCCTTCTTATATGCTCATACTGATTTCATTCTTTCGCTGTGAACTTTTTTCCTTTCGTCAGACCAAGTTGTTCCAGTCTTCCTACATTTTTCTCTCTGGCCGACTTCCCAAACGGTAACCTTATTTATATCCTGAATTTGACTTTGTGAAATATTTGCTGATCTATTTTCATAAAATTCGATTATTTGTCTAGTTAGCCTACTCGGATTCATCCGTTTGATGTATCCGTAAAACTTAAGTCTTCTCTTTCTTCTCTCATATCCTTATGTATATCTGTGTATTGTTTGATTTTTTGGTTTTCTCGCAGTTTCGAATATATATATATATATATATATATATATATATATATATATATATATATATATATATATATATATATATATATATATATATATATATATATATATATATATATATACATATATATATATATATATATATATATATATATATATATATACATATATATATATATATATATATATATATATATATATATATATATATATATATATATATATATATATATATATATAGGGTGTATAAAACATCGTTCATTGTGAAGTAGATAAATGATGTGTGATATGTTGCAGGTGCGGGACGCAACCTTGAAGAAAATTTTTAATCCTACATGTATATTTTCTTATGTTATTTATTTGTACTTGATTTGTAAACACTTTACTTGTATCATTTAAAAATCAAGCCTATACAGTGATTTATTTATTGAAATAATTAATTTATTATTTATATAGGTATTACTTTTATTCAGGTATCACTTACATACGTTGAAGAAGTTCATAATTTAAAACGTGTATGCGTGGTCACATCCTTTTCACACCCAAATCTGTTGTTTCGGGTGGACCTCAAGGACTTTAAGACATTTATTGTTTCTAATTTATATTTATCATTTGTCAATAGTTGAGAAACAGTTTTGTTTGGTGTATGCTGATGTATTCAACTTATACATTGGAGAAAAGCCTCAAGATGTAAACAAACGCAAGCATTCGAAAACATTAGAAAGAGCTCATTCTAATAATAAATCTGTTAAAAATAACGGCTGCACTGGAACAAGAACTTAAAAGGAGAGATGTTACATGTTCTGTTAGGCTGGAGTTGGATCATGGATTAAAATGAGTAAAATAAGTCACAAAATTAGAGAAATTTAAGATATTATTTCAAAAATACCTCAAAGAGATAGCCGCTGCTAGTGAGATTTGCGAGGCAGAGAAGAAAGGTGTCCAATCAATCCGCGCCGTTCAGCTATGATTCAAAAAGTTACGAGAGGAAGGCATGATGTATAGATAGATATATCATATATATATATATATATATATATATATATATATATATATATATATATATATATATATATATATATATATATATATATATATATAATATACCCCAAAAATTACTTCTTAAAGGGGCTAGAGCCCCTTAAAGGAAAACTCTGAAGATGGTTTTTTCGCAACATTTTCGAAACGGTTTATGCAAAAGTCGTGAAATTCGGTATACTTCAATAATTTGGAATGAAAAAACGTTTTTTTTTTGTATTAATAATTGAATATTTTAGTCAGGGGCGTCAAATATGGGCGTCTCTTTGGTATATGCTGCCATAACTTTTTTTTGTAATATTTTTTAATTTTTCAAATCAAATTATTGAATCGCAAAAATTTTTAAGTAAAAAAGATTCTTTTATTTCATCTCATTAGGATAGACCGTTTTCCAGAAAACTGACTTTTTCTAAATCGATGTACGACTACATGGATATCGAAATGCATCTTATGAATTAAGTAGGCACCCTTGTACGAAAATATTTATTTTAATAGCCACCAATAACAAGAGCAATTATTATTAAGGATTTAGCACTTATTCTAAACAGATGTTGAAAATGATCTACATTCATCTCAATACACCCTAATTCTTTTCTTCATAGAAGATCTTACCCTACCGAAAATACCAGGTGTATTTTTGATATAATCACAAGCAGTAAATACACGTTGCTGCAATTCCTCTACAGTGCCATTCGGGATAGCATAGACCAATCAAGTATTCCCACAACTTTCAAGTATCCCCACAAAAAGTAATCGAGAGGATTTATATCTGGGGAACGTGGTGGCCAATGCACTGGTCCAAACGATCTAAATGCTCTCTTATATTTACAGAGAAATTAGGCTGAACCCCATCGTGCATAAAAAACATGCCATATCTGAACTGATATGGTACATCTTCCATTCGGTCCAGCAAATGGTTTTCCAAGATTTTCACATATTGTTGTCCATTTAAACGGTTGGGAAGCACAACGGTCCAATCAAAAAATTCCAGGTATGCCTGCCCAGATATTGATACAAAACTTGCCCTGATGACCCGACTCGAAAAATTCATGTGGATTTTCTTCCTCCAATACATGAGTATTGTGAGAATTAAAAATTCCATTGCGCGTGAACATCGTCTGTAAAGAGAATATTCTGTACAACATTTCGATTTAAACGCAACTGCTTCCTTAACCATTGGCTAAACTGGATACTTTGTGGCATGTTTTCAGGATTTAAGGCTTGAACTTTCTGCAAATGATATGGATAGAGCGCTTGCCTCTCTAACAATTTCTGCCTTCTTGAACAGCAATTTGTCTGTCACAGCATTCGTCTGTCATTCCTGGGTTTTTTGCTACATTTTTTAAAACTCGTTCTTCATTTTCTACAGTTCTGGTGCTAAGGCTTTTTCCACAGTCACGTTTGGAAGGCATAATCTTTTATGCAGGTTTGTAAATGTTTCTGTACAAGGAAGTCCTCTTCCGGGTAAAGTCTCTGCATACAATCTAGCTTTAAACGCGTTCCCATTCGCCTTCCCGTGCATCAAATGCATATTCTCCATTTTTTCGAAGGAATAATGGACCATTTTGCAGTTAAAAAATTAAAAATCTAGACTTTATTGCAAAAATTGCCCAGTTTTACGAAACGTCAAAGACAAAGATTAACAGTGATAGCCGCCTACTTGATTATTAAGATGCAATTCGATTTCCATGTGATCGTGAATCGATTTAGAAAAAGGCAGTTTTCTGGAAAACGGTCTATTCTAACGAGATGAAATAAGAGGAACTTTTTTACCTAAAAATTATTGCGATTCAATAATTTAATTTAAATAATTAAAAAACATTACAAACAAAAAAGTTAAGGCAGCGTTAGTTGTCATTTATAAAAATCATCTTCAATGCATAACACCCTTATACAATTACGAATAATCTTTTTCGAAAATTATCGGGTATGTATAACCAACATAATTGGCCTAGTGAAGCAAAAAAAGTTCAGGTTCTAGTATAATCTGCTTTCGATATAAAATACCTATTTTAAGTTCATACTTAGAAAGTATTAATGCGATTTGATAGTGTTGCAAGAGGCCCAAACAGATCCATTACTCGACGTTCACATCAATTGAACATAATTGAAACTTCTGCTATTTTACCTAAGAATTTATTTTAGAATAGGATATAAAATATTTTAAGCTCAATTAACATGGATTAAAAGTATCTGACTGACTATCGTTATCGTAACTTTGTTAAATGGACTGAAGATAAACCAATTGGATTTTCAAAGAGAAGTTTCTTACCAATGAGGCGTATTTTTATTTGAGAGAATTCGTAAACAAAGAAAAATTGCTAATATGAGGTGAAGAAAATCGAAGAGATATTAACGATTATGTCCTTAAAAAGTTTGGTGTGATTTATGGTTTCGAGTACTCATTGGTCCGTACTTTTTCGAAGGTGATATTCGTAACTGGAGAACTCCACGAATCACGAATAACCAAATAATTGTGTCCAAAAATAAAGCATATGATTCTGCATATTGCAGATTCATTGCGGTTTGGAGTGACAGTATACTGCAAATGTACGGAAACAATAGTGTTAACAGAGGGAGATTTATGCAAATAATTTCCAAACGACTTGGCGATGGCGATGGTGAATAAAGGAGCCATGTCACAAGATGAAAATAGTAGGAAATTCGATTTATATTCGATATAAAAAATTAAAAATGAGTAGATCCTGTTCTGCCAGGCATTGATTTAATTAGATGATTACCTTCTTCTGAAAAAGTATGTCAGGTGCGTTGCATACATACTTCAAGTTCGTTGAAAATTATTGGCGGCCAGGGCAATCGCTTAAAAGTCCATTCACTACTATCCTGTGCATTCTATTCTATTCATTCATTCTGTGCATTCTATTCATCATTATTATTTCATTCTATTGGGATGAAACAAAAGTATTTGCGAGTTTGAGGTACTTAGTTATTCACTGTTAAAAAAAATGTATACCTGGATACGAAATATAGCCCGTAGTTTAGATGACCTCAACCCATCTTTAAGGCATTAACTCTATTCCTCTACGATACTACGTTAAGTCTGCATTTAAAACCCCGACATCAAGAGACTGTGGATAACCTGATCTTCCCATATCTTTAAGACTCATACCTTCCTCTCGTAACTTTTTGAATCATAGCTGAACGGCGCGGATTGATTGGACACCTTTCTTCTCTGCCTCGTAAATCTCACTAGCAGCGGCTGTCTCTTTGAGATATTTTTGAAATAATATCTTAAATTTCTCTAATTTTGTGACTTATTTTACTCATTTTAATCCATGATCCAACTCCAGCTTAACAGAACATGTAACATCTCTCCTTTTAAGTTCTTGTTCCAGTACAGCCGTTATTTTTAACAGATTTATTATTAGAATGATCTCTTTCTAATGCTTTCTGCTGCTTTCTAATGCTTGCGTTTGTTTACATCTTTTTACATCTTGAGGCTTTTCTCCAATGTATAAGTTGAATACATCAGTATACACCAAACAAAACTGTTTCTCAACTATTGACAAATGATAAATATAAATTAGAAAAAATAAATGTCTTAAAGTCCTTGAGGTCCACCCGAAACATCAGATTTGGGTGTGAAAAGGATGTGACCACGCATACACGTTTTAAATTATGAACTTCTTCAACGTATGTAAGTGATACCTGAATAAAAGTAATACCTATATAAATAATAAATTAATTATTTCAATAAATAAATCACTGTATAGGCTTAATTTTTAAATGATACAAGTAAAGTGTTTACAAATCAAGTACAAATAAATAATTAACATAAGAAAATATACATGTAGGATTAAAAATTTTCTTCAAGGTTGCGTCCCGCACCTGCAACATATCACACATCATTTATCTACTTCACAATGAACGATGTTTTTCTCAGTTGAACGTTACTGAAAAATGTGTTTTTAAAAGCAACGATTGTTGTAGCGGAAAATAAATCATAAATATTTTTTTTCTTAATTGATTGGCAACATTGGGGCATTCGTTAAAATGCGTTTACTACGCCTACGAATTTACATGATAAAACAGAGCCGATATAAGAAAATTATTGTGAAATATCGACGCCTTGTTTGTACGCAGTTATGTCGTAACTTTTATGGAAAAATTATCAGTTCACATTCTATTGTAATACTCAAGGCAAAACCAGATTCTATATTTGGTCTAAACGATTTAGACCCATATGTAATATATGAGGGCAAAAACAATTAACGAGAATGTTAAATATACACGTTATTTTGATGCCAGGAGAAAAAAAATCCCAGGAATATCGACTAAAAGCATCGCATTGTTTTCGGTATATTTAGGGATGTTTAGTTGACGCTATCAAGACATTTAATGAAATCACTAAGAAATACTAGTTGGTATAACATTATAATACGATAGTCATTAAAAAAATTGTCAGCTTGATGTAAAGATGTATGTTCAAATGCCTATTATGTTTGTCAAGTATCATTCGTTAGATGGCGTGTACCAGTTTCAGAAATGTGCGTTTAGTTACTTCTTTGTGGCGATCGAGTAAAGCAAACAAGTTTTAGCATTTTCTGAAAAATATAACAAATTTGAAGAATTGAACGAACGTGTAAAAGGAGTGTTACTATTCCACTTTGATTATCACAAAAATCCACAATGTCGTATTAACCCTTTGTTCCCGACAATTTTTATTTCCCAGAAAGTTTAGTGAAATACGAACAATACTGTTTCTTAATAATTTTAGAATATCCAAAAAAAAATGTGATAATTGTTGCTTTGATAAATTTTTTAGACTATGGTTTCAGTATGTAACCGCTATGAAAATAGAGTAGAGTAAGTGTTAATTATAGCTACCATTATAGCTACCATAGAAGCTATACAAAATCTTTATTATTTGAAATACATATGGAATCGTTTATGACATAACATAAAACAGTTCTTTTTTTCAGAAAGGCACAAACCCACTAGACATGTGGTGCATAGCCATCTTTGTTCTGTGCGGCTCATTATTTGTGCTGTAAAGGATGCATCTTTTTGATGTGCTATGTTGTGACATATGTAAGCACTGGTTAAATAATAATCCATTCGGTACTATAGGTTTAAAAATATTTATTACTGTAGGAGGAGAATTTCAATGTAATTTTGTTTCTGACTTCACGCCAGTACCTGTCAATCCAGAAGCCACTGATATCCTAAAGAATTTTAGATTTAGAACTGCTGATTTGCTTTCTGCTTGAATATAATGAAAAACTTTACGTTTTAGAACATTAAAACGGACAGATCTATAAAATACCACATTATTATATGCCACCATTTTTTTGATTTGCGATTTGCGATATATCCCATATGTTGATTATAGTACTTGATCATGATTGGACATCCCACAGTGTGTCAAATTCCTTCTTTTTTGTTTACGGGTGACAGTTGCCTCATTTGAAGGATCATGATAGTTCCCAAGAAAAAGAACTAATTTGCGATCTCTCCATTTTGTAAACGCAAGTCCATCTTTACTCACTCGCCAGTCAGATTCCCCCCTTGTCTATAATTCTTTGTCAGTTTTTATATTATGTGGAAGGTCTTTTCTATTGGTCCTTATATTACCACAGGGGTAAATAATTTCTTTCTGAAGCGATTTTTGTAACTGTACAGAATTGAATAAAATATCAAAATATATGTGGTAGCCTTTCCCTACCAAATCTCTTGTCAAATCTAAAACTACCCTACATCCCAAATTTTTCTCGGGTTGATTATTGATTCTGCCAACATATATTTGGAATTATCAAACGTATCCAAAATATTGACTAGAATTTTGATGGGTTGTATAATATGTGAAAGGTTTCAGATAATGTATCCAATAATAATCGAACTTTATACATCTTGTCATACCCTGGAGAGTTGCGAGTAGGCGTTAATAAGTTGTCAGCTAGGTGTATTTTTCCCAAACGTCAAGCGAATCGATCTCTAGTCATTACTGAACTAATATAATGATCTCTTAATTCTGGTTTTGCTGACCAATAGTCACAATAACGGGGTAATTTTTTTATCCCCATCAGAATGTTTATGCCAATGAAAGTTTCAATTTTCTTACCATTTGTTGGTATAAATGAAGAGTCACTTCCACGCCTCTGAAGCGCATATGAGTTTGTTTGAAATATGATTTTATCAATGAAAGTTTTAAGGAAAAGATGTAAAAAAACATCCACTGGTATCTCAAGATTATCCGGGATCTGGGAATCAGTTTCTTTTTTAAACTCCTTAGTATTGGTAAGACAATAATATGTTGATTGCGTCTAGATTGTTTTTTTAGGAAGTTCTCTGTTCCTAACCACAGACCGAGGAATATTGTCTTCCTCCTCCCAGGCACCATCATCAGTCATAACATTTTCACAATCAATTTATGTTATGTTATCAACAACCGGCTGGATATCTTCAATATTAGAGGCAAGTTATTGATTGATTTGTCCGTTACTTTGTGATGGTTAACGAAACGTGCCCCGAGAAGTTTTCAAAAAGTGATTTCGTGTTTAGTTGTAAATCTTTTCGAGTTTAGTGTTTCACACCGAAGGTTTCAATAGAAGAATTGATAGAAAACTAATGTTATTTTTTTATTGAAGAAAAAAAGTATATTCACTGAAAGAGTAGGAGCAAATAGCTTCCAATGACTTATTCACATTCTTGGATAAAATTCCATCAGATTGTGAATCTGAAGAAGAGTGTGTTGTGGATGAAGATACTTTAATGGATCTTACTAACTTGCCTATAAATCGAATTAAACAATTTTATACTTTGTTATCTATCACTTTTATACGTGATACTTTATATAAGCCGGTCGCGTTGGTGCGGCGGTAAGAGCGTCTGCTTTGCCGAATCCGCGCTGGAGCGGTAGCTGGTTCGATTCCAGCGCTCGGATGGTTATTTTTCTTTCTTCTGTCCGTTTATCTTTCCTAAATGTTTGTGATTGTTTCTAGACAAGAGTGTAAAATCCGACTACGAATTACCCCTCAGTCACGCCAGTTAAAGGCTGGATAAGGCCGGATGCCTTCTGAGAAGTGTTCTACGTTGGTCACTCGCCAGTCGGTAGGTTTCCTAATAGACTTATGGGTAGGCACATAACCAAGGGTTTATAGCCCGAGGGGGGTGCTGGCCTGGGTTTGTTGGAAGCTGATGACCGTGGTTCGGAACCCACGTTAAGCTGTAGGTCCAGTCGCTAAATAGCCTAGTTGCTGATGCGCCTCTAACCCAAACACTTTACTTTACTTTATATAAATAAAATATAAAAATATAAAAATATAAAAATATAAAAATATAAAAATATAAAAATATAAAAATATAAAAATATAAAAATATAAAAATATAAAAATATAAAAATATAAAAATATAAAAATATAAAAATATAAAAATATAAAAATATAAAAATATAAAAATATAAAAATATAAAAATATAAAAATATAAAAATATAAAAATATAAAAATATAAAAATATAAAAATATAAAAATATAAAAATATAAAAATATAAAAATATAAAATATAAAAATATAAAAATATAAAAATATAAAAATATAAAAATATAAAAATATAAAAATATAAAAATATAAAAATATAAAAATATAAAAATATAAAAATATAAAAATATAAAAATATAACAATATAAAAATATAAAAATATAAAAATATAAAAATATAAAAATATAAAAATATAAAAATATAAAAATATCAAAATATCAAAATATAAAAATATAAAAATAACATTAGTTTTCTATCAATTCTTCTATTGAAACCTTCGGTGTGAAACACTAAACTCGAAGAGATTTACCACTAAACACCAAATCACTTTTTGAAAACTTCTCTACGCACGTTTCGCTAACCATGTTAGCCTCATCAGAAGACGATTTAATCTAATAATTAATAAATTTATTAAATCATCTCCTGATGATGCTAATATTATTTCATATATATATATATATATATATATATATATATATATATATATATATATATATATATATATATATATATATATATTATTATTCACGTATGGGCCAGGGGTGGCCCACGCGAAGTACAATTAAAGGCGTTAGCCTTCCTTTGCGTCCATACTAATTTCATTCTTTCGCTATGAGCTTTTTTTCTTTCGTCAGACCAAGTTGTTCCAGTCTTCCTACATTTTTCTCTCTGGCCAATCTTCCAAACGTCAACCTTGTGTCTGAAACAGCCTCTATCCTGAATTTCACTTTGTGTAATATTTGTTGATCTTAGGTCCTCTTTAATTGCAGCAATCCATTTAATTATTTCTACTTTAGCTCTACTCCTATTTTCATAAAATTCGACTATTTGTCTAGTTAGCCTATTTGGATTCATTCGTTTTATGTGTCCGTAAAACTTAAGTCTTCTTTTTCTCATATCGCTATGTATATCTGTGTATTGTTTGATTTCTTGGTTTTCTCGAAGTCGGTATGTTGTTGTATTTATTTGTTTGGGGCCTAGGATTTTTCTTTCCTTCTTTTCAATGTCCTCGATGTCTCTCTTTCTATTCAAAATGAGCGTTTCTGCCCCATATAGACATTCTGGCTTAATAACTGTGGTGTAATGTCTCAGTTTTGTGTTTTTGATATATATATTTCTGTGATAAATGTACACCATATTATAATATAATAAAACAACACCTATCTGCCATTTCGAAGAAAAACTCACAAAAACAGTATATATATATATATATATATATATATATATATATATATATATATATATATATATATATATATATATATATATATATATATATATATATATATATATATATATATATATATATATATATATATATATATATATATATATATATACATATATATATATATATATATATAACTTATAATCTCCAAACAAACAAACGGAATGAATGAATATGAAGACCATGCGTTCCACTAACTGATATCTACGTCTAGAATAAAATAATGCAACATTGTTAAGTAGATTGGGTATCTAAGCAACCACAATAATAGGTGGTTTTAAAAATAAGTCACTAGAAAGTTAGCTAAACATTTTCAAATTTGTGGTTTCTTAGTAAAACCATTCGAGGGCAAATGGTTAAATAATCACCGACTGCATGAACGCGGGCTTGCTGGCATTTAGTTACTTATTTATCGTATGACATTTCAGATACACATGACAAGTAATAATAATAAAACAGTCAGAGCACAATCATGGTTCAAAACAAACAAAAAATAAAATCTAAAAACATAGTATAGAAAAAACACAACACAAACTAGTGTACACAATTAGTAAATAAATATCACAGTGCTGCATGTAAGTTTTCAATCCACTCGATTGCAGAAGGATATAATGTAAGAAATGCCCTTGGTTCCGGCAAATGCCCTCTCTGCATTCATAGGCGATATGGAAAACGGTTTGACGGGTCCACTCTGTCGCAATGAGTTGAAGACAGCTTACCCACTTGTATATTAGGTCGGCGGATTTACCATGGCCTGTTCTTATTCTGTTGGCAGACCAGACGTATCGTGGAAAATCAAGTCCATTTGGCTTTTAGTTAGCAGACATGTTCATATGGACATCAGGTGGGGAAGAATGTGCCCATCTCTCCATTCACTGCTGTTATATGCAGAAGTTTACGTGGCATAGCTCTTTTGCCGTTCTTACTGTAGGGTGTCGAGACTTCAATCTGATAGATGTTGCACTGATATTATCGTCGTGTATTCGGATATACCAAAGCTTCCTGGCTTCTAAGATGTGGTGGGGCAATATAGTTGAGTGTTGAAAGCCAATATATTGGTGTTGACGTAATGCATCCGGATATAGTGCGCATTGTACAGTTTAGTTGAGTATCAAGTACATGAACATGCCTACATCTGAGCTTGATACTCTACCGTGCTGTAAAGTGCTGTAAATCAGAGCCAGAGCCGAGCATCGAAGTGTGGTTGCTGTCGAACCCCATGTGGAACCGTACAGTTTTTGAAGTATAATATTCCTCGTTCGTACCTTATATTCCTCTAGGGCTTTAAGGTTGTTTGTTAAAATTTGTTCTGTACTGAGGGTGCCCCTGCTGATGGCCAGTGCCATATCGTCAGCATACGCAAACTTTTTGATGTTGTTTCTGGCAATGTCAGATATATGCAAATTAAAGAGTAGTGGAACTAGCACAAAACTTTGAGGTAGATTCTGTAATGGAAGGAGGAAGCGGAGGTGGTAACAATTTGGAAATGAGCGTTTTGCTAAAATATGCAAAAAATCTGCATAATATTTGCTTATGGCACTCTGCACACATTGTTATTGAAAACAAAAAGAATCCCCTCAAAATACAAATACATAAGTTGGCTTGACTTTGATGGCAGAAAAAGTGACAGGAATATATCATGGAGGCGATAAGTATTTAGGTCGCTATTCCATATTTTAGAGGTTTGTAATTTTGTAATATTTCCAAAGCCTTTTTCTAATCACCGTTAATTATCAGGTCTTTAACTTAGTTATCGGCTCTTGCGTTTCATTAAGTGCAAAACCCAATTCAAGCTAAAATTTCTTTTCGCCATATACTTATTTTGAAGCACTTTCAGCTTATAATATGCGAGTCTACTGGGAATATAACCCACAAAATCAGTTCTAGACGCGATGTCGTTCGAATTAAATGATACAGGAGGTTCGGAACAGCCAAGCTGTTTCCAGAACTGCTGGAAGAAAATCCTTGTCCTACACGGCTAGAGCTTAGACAGCAATTCGGAATAACACGGCTAGCCATTTCTAGATGGAAATAAGATTAGACGCTTTGACGTTGTATATATATATATATATATATATATATATATATATATATATATATATATATATATATATATATATATATATATATATATATATATATAGATATATATATATATATATATATATATATATATATATATATATATATATATAGGAGGGATATATATATATATATATATGGAGGCCCCACCCATCCCTTACATTTCAGGACACATTTTTCATCTGTTGGTGGTTAGACTCATCAGGGTACCGACATATGCTCTCTAGCTATATATATATATATATATATATATATATATATATATATATATATATATATATATTATTTATTTATTTATTAATTTATTAAGGACAATTATTTGTAAAACACCCTCATAATTGTGTAGATCGTAACAGTGTATTAATATTAGCTATATTCAAATATGGGATATAAAAGCATCCATATATCGTCTGCTCCCTGACAAATTAATCCGAGTTTTTCTGATAAAGAATACATACTTTGCAATCGATCATAACATGTTGTTTATACTCCAGAGGCGCCAGACCAGACATGGTTCGTCAAGCAATATTACCGTGTGGTACTACTGAAACATATAAGGATGCCAAACATATAAGAATACCATATATTAACTGTGATATGTCTGTGTTTATAATGAAAAGTACGAATCAATAATAAAGATACGTTGTATATTTTTGTTGTTAAGTAAAAAAATAGTAATATGAGAAAGAAGAAATTGGTTTTATTATTTGTTAGGAAATATTGGTAGATTTAATAATACTTTATAAGTACCAGTAACAATAATATAAGATGTAATCTGAAGTTATTCAAAATTACTTCTTGAAACCATTAACAAACATTTGACAGGAAGTTGGAGAAGTTCGAAAGCAAGCAAAATGTGTGCCACACAAATTAATTATCTTTAATGAATTAATTGTTGTGTGTAAACGCTATATTAGTTTTTATTTTTATTTTATATATTAGTTGATATTTTATTAGTGTTTCTTTTTTTATTGGTTTGTTGACAGAGACAAGTGCATGTAAATTTAATAAAATATTAAAAAAAGGGTCGATCAAAAAGTTCTCGGTTTTACAAAGAAAAAAAAAGATTTCTGAAATGTTATTTTTATTTTTCAATAAATATAATTTTTTTAATAACATTTTCGGCGCATTTATTTATTGACAAAGACAAGTGCATGTAAATTTAATAAAATGTTAATAAAAGGGGCGATAAAAGTTCTCGGTTTTACAAAGAAAAAAAAAGATTTCTGAAATGTTATTTTTATTTTTCAATAAATATTATTTTTTTAATAACATTTTTGGCGCATTTATTTATTGATAGAGACAAGGGTATGTATATTTAATCAAATAATAAAAAGGGTTGTTTAAAAAGTTTTCGGTTTTACAAAGAAAAATAAAGATTTCTGAGATGTTCACTTTCTTTTTGGACATATGATGACCTTTAAAGCCAAATAGCAGCCCTCAGTTGGTCCTGTAGTGTACTGTAATAATCCCTGTGATACTCCTGCCTTGAGCTAAATAGTTGCAAATGGAATCGTTTTTGCTTTTTCCTGCCTTAAGCTAGTTAGTTGCAGATGGAATCTTTTTTCCTTTCCTTTAATGCACCCCAATATTTAAAGTGCTGCTTCATCACTGGTATGTAATTGTGAAGCTATGTTTCATATATTTTTATAAAACGTCTAAAAATCTAGTAGAATATTCTATTTAAATAAGTCTAACGTTCTGGAGAAATGTTCATTCGAATGCATCTTTAACGGTTTATTAACAAACGTGGCACCCATCGAGCAGTTTTTTCTATATGAAATATCTTATAAAATGTAGTTGACATAATCTATCGGGATGTTTATAAAGTCAGCAAGCTAGCGTTCCTTCAGTTGGTGATTATTTAATACACTTCAGATTTTGTGACGGTTTTGTAGGTCGTAGCGGATATTGGTATATCCGTTTATCATGTTCAATTAATTCACGACCAAGGTTAAATAAAGCAGCCCCCTTTGATAGTGTCCAAAATTAAGGGGAAGTCCTTAAAGTAAGTGAACTCTAAGTCTTTTTGTTTATTGGTTGTATAGTATACCAAACTAAACCCATCAAACCTTCAACAAAGTAACTTGAATTACAAGTTTATGAATTTTGCAGCAAATGATACACTATATGTTGTTATGTACTTGTTTGCTTTACCACAAACAAAGGCATAAACGCATACAACTAAACCATCGGTGAACGTTATCTAACGAATCATATTTCAGAAATATCATAGTTAGTTGATGATATCCATCCATCTCTATGTCAGACTAAGAACTTTTCAAACGACTCCAGTTTGATGGTTATTTTTAAAATCCTGTATAGTTTAGAATAAATGCAGTCGTTTTACAGATTGCTGAGGGTCAACTAAAATCTATTGGAACAGTCATCGTTCAATTACAGGTAATTGAAACAACAACTACAGTTTATAGTTAGAATAATTTGCTATCAAATGGATCTTCAAAAGGAAAAAAACAGCAAAATATTACTGATAATATAATTAATATTGCTAATATTATTGTATTCAAAATTAAAAGTCTTTCATGAAAAATAAGGATTAGAATTATTTGTAGGATTAGAATTATCCACATATCTGCTATGGTGAGCTGAAAAGCTCAGAGGATGTCTTACAAATGACGCATTTCTATACAAATGTTTTCGCAACTTGAGTCCTTTAGATCGCGAACTCTCAAATTTCAAGAAATCTTATTGAATGTTTCAGCTTTTTCATTTTTCCTTATTTATAAATTCAAGAAACGGATAGTTCTGAATTTTATCAAGATATAAAGGCCTTTGATTACATAGGTCTACAGTGGATTTGGTGCCGGAAAGACGAAAAGTGGTTTTGGATATGCTCGTTATGCTGGCTCGGTACGGTACATATATTTAAAAAAAAATAACTTGTGTCGAAACTATACGATTATTTCATATTTTTTACCTGTTGTTACTTCATTGAACATGGAGAACGTTTATTTTTCATGATTTCTTTGAGTGAGTTCCTTCCAGGCACTTACGGATGATACTCCAGTAGTAGTCAGCCACCATGTGTTCATCCCATCGACCCTGATACCCTTCTTCCATATTTTTTAGAACCTGATGAAATTGCTCTCCTTGTTCCTCACTGTAAAAGTCAAGGTTGTCCGGAAGTTTGTCCAAAAGATTGTGGTGGTAGTAAACTTTGATTCTCATGTTACATCCAAGCTTTCTGAAATTTTTCAGCATGTTTTGTACCAATTCGAAATTTTTTGCAAGGCTAAACCAGGCTCTTCTATATCATTCACTGAATTCACGAAATTTTTATCTTTTAAACCAATATCCATTTTTATCCAATACTTTGATATACTGTTTCATTAGTTCCAATTTTATGTGCAATGAAGGCAAAATTATTTTTTCTCTGGTAACTAACGCTGCATTTATAATATTTTATATTATAAAACTGTCAAGTCTTTTCTTTCAGCCCAGTTTGTTTTAATCCGATGCTCATCTTTAGTTCTGCTATCCCACAAACAGAGAAAACATGGAAATTTCTTGCAGCCGCTCTGTTGACCCAATAAAAAGTTTATCATTTTTAAATTAACGCATATAACCCAGTTATGATTATGGTACTTGAGTTTTGTCAATACCAGATATATGGTTTCATATTCCTTCTTTAATTTAGTGGGATATAAGCAATGGTAATCGCACCATACTTATTGCCATTATGTAGCAAAATACATTTCCAACTACACCTGGAACTGTCTATAAAAAGTCTCCACATTTGGCTGGTAGTTCAAGAAACCCATTTTTGATAAAAGACCACCGACATCATTACAAAAAACAACATCATTTTCTGAGCAAAAAAAACGGAAGCAGTTCTTTTTCTCGAGTACGATAACATGTAATTTTAGTAGCTGGAGAAAGTAAATTCCTCTCTTTGAGCCTGGATGCCAACAGTTCCGATCTTTCTTTTGAAATGTCTTGGTCTCTGATAAGGTCTCTTAAAGCGTCTTGAGTAAAAAGTAGAAGTTTTGAAGACCTAACTTCAAAATTATCACTTTCTTTGCTAGATCTAGCTTGCCTATCTTCGGATGTACTACATTCTGTATCTGAAAGATCAGACAGGCCACGAAAAGTTGGGATAGGGACGTCTTCTGAATAAGAAACAGGTCAACCATGTATCTTGACTAAGCAAAAATAACAGTCATCGTAGTAATTTTTTTGGTTTCTTTTAATTCATAGGCACACTAGGTCAATCGTAGGCACACCAAATTTCAATTGACTTCTTTTACCATTCGTCTATTGCCTTAAATGTTCACTGCACATTTTGCAAACATGGTTTGGAATCCATGGTTTATTAACGTCTTTTATCTTCAAGTTAAAGTAGGCGAAATACACATTTTGCACAAATTCAGATACAGATTTTCGAAGCTTTTTCACTGTATACTCGCCACAAACGTAGCAAAAAGTGTTCGGGTCGTTTCAGCATGATCGTTTTGACGATGACATCTTTTGGGTTTTATTTTCTAACTTTTGAATGGAACAAACAACAAAAATAAACAATTAATGATAAATTTGTCCGTTACTTTGTGATAGTTCATTTTTTCAAGCGAATAAAACAATTTTATACTTTGTTATCTATCACTTTTATTTTTAAATTTGTGTGACTATAGTTTCGTAAAACGATTTTACATTCTCAAACACTACTTTAAAACTAAAAACAGTTTTAAACAGTTTAAAACTTTAAAACAGTTTTAAAGTAGTGTTTGAGAATGTAATATCGTTTTCCGAAACTATAGTTACACAAAATTAAAAATAAAAGTGATAGATAACAAAGTATAAAATTGTTTTATTCGATTTAAAAATAAACAAGTTAAATGGCTACCGAGAAGAAAATATTATCAATGCTACTTGATTAAAAACTATTAATACTATTAATAACAACAATTTAATGTTATTTAGAGTGTTGCTAGACATTATTTTTTAAAATTACGTTTAAGTCTCGGCGGCACCAACATTTTTATTTTGTAAACCTGTATTGTCAGTAGTCTAAATGTATCTAGGTGGCACCGGATTATATTGAAAAATAAACGTAATTTCAAACTGTAAACTTTGAACTTTTCAGCCCATCCTGAAAGCCTGATATTTTGAAAGAGGATGTTTTTGAACTAAATGAAAAACCACGTAATCACATCTATATCGTGTATTACTGGCCCAAAATAAACGGCCATTAAGAAATCTAAAGCAAAACAGATGATGCGTTAAAATAAAATTTATTTGGCTAGGTCTAAGATTGACGTTATGTAATTTTCGACCACATGCACCCCGATAGAAAATGTGCGTGCGTGCCAAAGAGATGTGATTCGAATGGGAAATCGGGACGTATCTATATATAAATATAAGCACAAATCCTCACTTTGTTTTCGCAATGATTCATTACAATTTATCTATGTTTATGGTGGTCATAAAATCCACAATACCTGCAATATGTTAGAAGTCTGTCGTTCTACTAATTTTTCTATTTTCTTTTTTGTTTTCAAATTCAAGCTTGTGTAGTTCATGGGCAACAAAGAAGCGAATGGTACGATAATGAATGGTATGATGATGAATGGTTTGATGAACATAGATAGCATGCCTTTAGAATACATCCTTACAAAGAGAGAAAGAGAGAGTACACATACCTTCAAAAAGCAGTAATATATAAGGTCATAGTAGAAATGGAAATGCCAGCAAAGTTTATTAGATTAACCTGGATGACGATACTTAATTCCAAGGGAGTAGTAAAAATTCAATAACAGACTATGGTATAGTTTGACATCGGAGAAAGTTTACGACAGCGGAGTGGATTGGCACCAGTTCTGTTTAACATAGTATTGAATAAAGTCATGAGCGAAACAGACACAGACGTAAAGCAAACAATGACAAATATAGAAAAACCGAAAAAACGATCGAAAAAAAATATTGAGTGAGACATATGATGAAATGAAGGTGAAAGCCAAAATATTCCAAAATTTTCCGTTCTAGAAACAAACATAAACAAAATAAGGGTGATGGAAAAAGAACTAATCCAAAAAGAGACAGAACTGGATAACGCTGGGGAACAATTTGAAAAATAATTTCTGTTGAGTTCGATATTTAAGCTGTTTTATACGTAAATTGACATGCTAATTTCAAAACTTTATTTAGTTTTTTTTTCTATCACGTCAAGTTTTTACTCTACAGTTGTTGCGCATCCGACTAAGCTTGGCGAATCACAGAAGTCACTACTGCTCTCCTACTGGCGAACCTTCTTCGACCTACGACTGGGGGCGTGAGTGACGTTGCGTCATCCAAAACTAGTTCGGTTAGTTACGCATGAGATGCTAAAGTACGCGGGTCTGTGTCGCTCTGATATAGTGAAGTCAAAGTATACATACACAACTGCAGATTTTCGTTATGTCTACCTCTGGTAGTCCTCGTCGTAAGCCGCTTAAACAGCCCTGATTCATTTTGTTATATATGTGGCAGTTGTACCATCCCCCACGGACTCATATTAGTACATTTGTCGGGAAAGCCTATTTTGCTTATTTTAAAGTGAAAATAGGTAACCAAGATAAATCATGGGCCTCCTCATAAAGTGTGCAAGCAGTGTGTAGAGAGTTTACGGATGTGGACGAAGTTTGCATAGTGAAAACATCAGGATTCAACAAGAAAAACAAACATAAAATTGAGTACCCTAGTTTACCGTCAGCTATACGCGCTGTGCCTCATTCAGCTGAAATTCCAGTGCCAGTTTTTCAAGAATTATCTTCTTTAGAAATACAAGAATGTGAATCAAGTGAAGACGAAGTGACTCCACCGATGAAGAATTCAAAGTTTCCGATGATTCTGTTCGTAAAGGATTCAATCAACATTAATTAAATGATTTAGCACGAGATTTGGGACTATCCAAAAAAGCATCGGAATTATTAGCATCAGGACTGCCCGAAAAAAATTTGCTTGACATAGGAGCTAAAGTCACTTACCATCGATCCAGAGAAAGTGAATTTAGCCAGTACTTCAGAAATAATGACGGATTTGTATATTGCCAGAACGTAGAAGGTTTAATGAAAGAATTGGCCATTTCTAAGTATAACGCAACTGAATGACGATTGTTTATAGATAGCTCAAAGCGTAGCTTGAAGTGTGTTCTCCTACGTACTGGAAATTTATACGGTTTGTCCCAATAGGTCATTCAGTTTCTTTGCGTGAAGAATATGGCGACATAAAGAAAGTCATTGACTTGTTGCAATATAACATGCACCAATAGATCATCTGTGTTGCCCTTAAAATGGTATGTTTCCTTCTTGGCCAGCAACGCGGGTATACCGCGAGAGCATTAAGCGAGAATGTCCACAAACTGAACACTCCGGGAAAAGCTATAAGAAGAAATTTTTATCATAATATCTTTTATTTATTTTTTGTATAAACATAATTTAACTTTTAATAATATGTTAACCTCTGTAGGAATAAAATATTCTAATCTATTTGGTCTGATCTCACCTTATTTCCTTTCGTATGTACACTTTTAAGGTAAAATGAGGGGTATGTTGTAGCTTAAGAACTTGACGTGATAGACAAAAACTGTGAATATTTTTGAATTCAGAGATGAAAAATTAGTCAAAAACAAGTCACAGATCCAAGTCAACAAAACTGCTGTTCCCCAGTGTAATCGGTGATAACCATATTGAAGTTATGAGGGAATTTTCGTATATGGGAAACAAACTTGACGAAAACAGTATCACAGGATACAACTTATAACTAACTTAATAAGAATAACTAAATTTATTCAAAGGAATACGAAAGTTAGGATCTATAAAACACTCGATTTGATTAATAGTCACTTAATACTGCGAGACGTGGATCGGACCGATCGGACGAGACGTGGATCGATAAAGAAAACAAAAGAGATGCTTGCAGTATAAGAAAGAAGAGTACTCAGAATTATTTTTGGCGGTGTGAATGACAATGGAATTTTGAGGATCAGGTATAACTTCGAACTTCTAAGCAATTGTTCAAAGATCTGGATATTTAGTGAGGGTTCAGCCACTTGATGGGCGGGACACGTGGCGAGAATGCCTGAAACTGAATACCAACGAAAATCATGGAGGGATAAGTAGGGGGTAACAGTAAAAGAGGCAGACCAATGATACGATGGCAGGACAATATAAGAAGATATGCTGAAGGACTATTGTATATGAAAAACTGGCAAGGGGTTGCTGGAGACTGATTCAGTTGGAGGTGAAGGCTGAAGGAGGTCAAAGCTAATTGACGGGCACTACCATATACACACACTACCACAGGAAGAAGAAGTTGTTTATGATGGTTTTCATTGAGTGTCTTATGTGGATGTGTAATTGTCACATCCACAGTTGTGTAATTAATTGCAAGCTTTCTTGAAATTTCTTTGAATGTTCACTGCAAGTTTAATTTTTAGAAAAAGCGTATGGAACGCTATAGTCGTACGGAACCAAATCATACGAATATGGGCGTTGATCGAGCACTCATACTTTTTTTAGCTAAGAAATTGGGTACATTTGAACTACTTTTTACACGTTTTTTTAGGTTTAAGCTATTATTGAGGAACCTTGTCGTGAATTACCTTCATTCCTATCTGTACCATTACGATATCTTACCAAGTTACTTACTTAATTGTCACGAACATTATCAATAATTCCAAACACGTGTGGCACGTTTACCCACTTCAAAATCAAACCTAATGGTAGGTTTCATGTTGTTTCATTGTTACTTCTCGACACATTCTCAGAGGGAACTATCATGTTTAATGGTATTTGGAATAAAAACGAAACGCTGGTACAATAACATTTCTGATGGTGAAGATTTAAATATGTTACTTAATGCGTGTTTAATTACTTTATGCGTGTTTCATTACTTTATACGCGTTTCACGTTCTTCTTCCAACGTTTTTTTAAGTTATTCAAAATAGTTTTTGTACTCGACTTCTGGTATTTTTTTCAAAGGGGGCAGGGAACTCTTATGAATAATATAATATATAAACTCAAAATGGCGTCAGCGAAGTGGCTTCTTCAATCGAGGGAACAGGAAAAATTCACTCGGTTGCATATATGAGGAGTATATATATGGAACTGTGTTTGATTTTTGGCGAACTTTTAGTTTTGATTTAAAATTTTATTTAAATTTAATTATTACCGTGTGCAATGGTGTATTACTGGGATGCAAAAATCATTAATTGTTTTACCACAAATCTGGATGTTTTTTTCGACTGAACTCACGCAAATGACGAATAACGCTTAAATAACATTCTATTATCTCTTTGACCAGTTGAGGGGAACTCTGTGTGGACAATACCATGATAATTAAAGATAACAGGTAAAAGGCTTTGAGTTTTGACTGGCTTTGATTTATTTTTAGTTGGATACCCGCATATCACCAGTAATTATGCATTTCAAAATGTTATTATTTGAAAAAAATCATTTTTTCAGAACCTGCAACATGACTAGTGTTTTTTTATTTAGTGTTTTTAAAGCAACAGGGGAAGATACACGAGACAAGTCTAAATTGTTCTTCAAAATTGATTGAATTAATCGAATTTTTGCTTCTAATAATTAATTGATGATTACTCAAAATAAGATCCTTGATTTTGGTGATGTTTTCTTCTTTGGTTAACGTGTTAGATCTTCCTGAACGAGGTCCTTCTTCATCTGCTTCTACCATCACTGAAGTCACACCACTTGTAATCATTTTTGACATTACTTCATCGTCGCAATACTTTTTTAACATTCTTGACGCATCAGCACAAGAAATTTCGTTTTTTAGACAAAATTTAATACAATTTTTTATTTTGATAAATTTTTCCATTTTAACAATGCAAATACTAAAATTTCTAACTTAAGAAGCGAAATGATTTAAACTACTCTCAGATGTTAATGACAATTATACCAATTTAAAAGCGAATGGTTGTGTCTATACGTAAAACGCACGAATTAAAAAAAGGTTGAAGTCACCCGACTTTTTTGATTTTTGACATTTGATTTATATATATATATATATATATATATATATATATATATATATATATATATATATATATATATATATATATATATATATATATATATATATATTTCAATCCCTTTACTATTCCAATGATGTCACATACTTTCGTTTGTTCCCTGATCTATGTGTAGGGCTCTCTGTCTCGTCTTGTAATGCCAATTATACATCTCTCCATTCCCCTCTGCGCTAGCCGAAGTTTTTGAATTGATTGCGATATGAGTGTCTAAGTTTCACTCCCACATGTCATAACAGGCAGGGCGTACTGATCGAAGACTTTTCTTTTCAGGCAAAGTGGAAGTTTAGTATTAAACATTTATGTTGAGCCTGCCAAATGTCTGTCAGCCACATTTAACTCGCCGTTTCACCTCCTGGACGATGTCCTTCTCCATTAAAATCCTCTGCCAAGATATATAAAGTGGTCTACAATCTCCATATCCCTTACTAAAACTGAAATTCCTCTGTCCAAGAAGCTAGATCAACAGCTACCCAAACCAACAGACGAATTCAAAATCGCGTATACGAGTATTCTCTCGCCATCTGAAAATGGGATCTTTCCTCAACTCTAGCAGAACATCTCATCTAAATGGGTCACAAAATAGATTTCGACAAGGCCAAAGTAATCGCACCTATATATTCCTATTAACCTCATATAATTCGTGAAGCAACTGAGATCGAAAAACGCCCAGACTGCTAAAATAAAACGAGGGTCTTAGAGCTCTAAATACATGGAAACCTTTTATTTCCAAATTGCCCATCCGAAACCCTTTCAAACAAACGTCTACTCCCCGTCTCACTCATCAACCGAGGCCTTCACCCACCACCTTACCTATTAATGAAGAGATCACACCGACCACGTTCTCCATGTATAAGTACCGCATGTACTCACATATTCAATTGTATTGCATCTTGTCAAAAATAATATAAAATCCACCTTATATATATATATATATATATATATATATATATATATATATATATATATATATATATATATATATATATATATATATATATATATATATAGATATATATATATATATATATATATATATATATAGATATATATATATATATATATATATATATATATATATATATATATATATATATATATATATATAGATATATATATATATATATATATATATATATATATATATATATATATATATATATATATAGATATATATATATATATATATATATATATATATATATATATATATATATATATATATATATATATATATATATCTATACGATACGATATATATATATATATATATATATATATATATATATATATATATATATATATATATATATATATATATATATATATATATATATATAAGACGAGACAGAAAGTCCTGCGCATGGATCAGGGAACAAACAAAAGTCTGTGACATCATTGGAAGAGTAAAACAGTTGAAATGGAGATGGGCAGGCCATATAGCGAGGCGATGGGACGACAGATGGACCAAGGCAATCCTGGAGTGGATACCGCTTGATCGCAAACGTCCGCGAAGAAGACCGAAAGCACGATGGACTGATGACATCGTTAAGTATATTGGACCCGAGTGGCAGAGGAAAGCCCAGGACCGTGAAGGTTGGAAGCATGCTGAAGAGGCCTTCATCCTGCAGTGGATCGATACGGGCTGATGATGATGATGATGATATATATATATATATATATATATATATATATATATATATATATATATATATATATATATTTATATATAAAGAATACTCAAAAATACACCACATCTCGGTGTTGCTTTCGCTATCTCAAGAAATATTCTTGGTTCTATAACTAACATTAGTTATAGAACCAGTAAATAATCGATTTATGACACTATCCCTCAAACGTGCTAACAAAACTATACATTAATCAATGCACACCTCCCAATTATCGAAAAAAATAAATCTAATCCTGAAAAAGTAAATAAGTCCTGGGAAATTCTGGAAAAGACTATCTCTAAAATTCCCTCTAACCATGTAAAAATCCTATTGGGTGATTTCAACGCCCAACTAGGGAAAGAAAAAAAGTACAGGAAAACAGTCGGCAGTTTTCCCGCTCATAAATGGACTAACCATAATGATAGAAGATTGGTTGAAATATGTTTGCAGTTTTTTATATTAATTTTTTATTTTTGTTTTGTTTGTTTTATTATTTTAATCTAAAAATAATGTCAACCCATTTTAGGAAGAACATAACAAAACAAAAGACCTGGTACGTGTTTGGGAGGTACCCAAACACGTACATGGGTGAATTTCATGTTGCCATTTCGTACCCCAATTATAAAGAGATTTTGAATGTTCAAGTCAGGAAAGGAGCTAACATAGACACGGATCACTACTTGACTAGAATCAAACTTAGCTTAAAACCTCGAAAACTTATTTAAAAGAGACTGCTAATACCAAATTTCGACCCAACGAAAATAAAACCAGCCCTAACAGAAGAGCTTGATAAACAATCAGCACAGAACTGGCAAGAATTAAAACAAACAATTGGTCCCTTTACAAAAACGTAGAAAACATCCGTGATGGGATGAAATTTGCGAGCATGCAGTAATGCAGTTAAGCCTAAGTAAAGCATTTAAAATATTAGAACAGTCAAAAAACAGCAATAAACTATAACATCTTTTTGGAAGTAAGAAAAAAACATCGAGGCTAATTAGACAAACTAAAAGAAAATATGAAAACAATCAACTTAATGAAATAGAAAAAGACTTCCAAAAAAATAACAGCCGAAACTTTTACAAAACATTTAAAACTAAATTAACAGGCCCAAATCGTTGCTTCCAAAAGGAAAACGGACAATTAGCTCTAAAGAACCAAGACAATTGCAAAGAACTTGCGAAATATTTTGAACAAATACTAAACTGTCCTGAGCCCTTAAACAAATTAGCAACACTAAACCCTAAACAAACAAATCCAGATTTATTACTACCGAATAAAGATGAAATAATTAGGCAAATCAAGCGACTTAAAAATAACAAAGCTTCTGGTGAAGATGGAATCACTGCTGAACTTTTAAAATCCGCTGATCCAGGTACAATAACCGGTACAATAACAAGGAAATAACCAAAATTCTACAAGAAGTTTGGCGAACCGAACGGATTCCGGAAGATTGGAAAGATGCTCTAATCCATCCATTACACAAGAAAGGAGATAGAACGGATGTAAACAACTATAGAGGGACATCTCTTCTCCCAGTTTGTTACAAGATTCTATCTCAATGTCTACTAGACAGAGCACAGGGACCGTTAGAACCTGAAATTGGTGAATATCAAGCAGCAAGTCTTCGACCGAGCCGATTCTGCCCTGAACAGATCATGAATCTAAAGTTGATTCTAAGGCATCAAAAACTGTACAATAAAAATCTTCTCTATACATTTTTGGATTTCAAAAAAGCATATGATTCTATTGACCTCGAATCTTTATTCCGAATCTTAAAAGAACAAGGACTAGATCTAAAAACGCTGGCAATTATTAAAGCAACATTAACTAACACAAGGTCAAAACTTAAATTCATGGATGACATCTCAGAACCCTTCGAAATTAAAACTGGAGTGAGACAAGGGATGGACTCTCGCCACTCTTATTTAACTGTGTTCTAGAAAAAGTAATATAGGACCTGCGTGAAAAAAAGTCGGCCCTAAATATTGACCAGCCCATTAAATTGGGGAGAACCAACATCAAAATTGATTGTGTGGCATTTGCTGATGATCTAGCAATTTTGATTTAAGATGTATTAACAGCACAGACACAGATTGAAATCCTAAAAGAAACAGCAGAAAAGGTAGGACTCCAAATTTCCTTTGAAAAGACACAATACATGAATTGCAATAGACTAAGAACACCATTTCTAAAAACAAAATATGGTAACATCAGACGAGTTTCTCCATTCAAATATTTGGGTGAAATAATCATGGAAAATGGGTTGGAAAAAGCGGCCAATAAGGGTAGATGTCAAAAAATGGAAACGGCATTGAAACTTACACAAAATATTTACAACAAAAAATGCCTATCTAAAAACACAAAACGGAGATATTACAACACAGTTATTAAGCCAGAATGTTTATATGGGGCAGAAACGCTCATTTTGAATAGAAAGAGAGACATCGAGGACATTGAAAAGAAGGAAAGAAAAATCATAAGAAAAATCTTAGGCCCCAAACAAATAAATACAACAACATACCGACTTCGGGAAAACCAAGAAATCAAACAATACACAGATATACATAGCGATATGAAAAAAAAGGCTTAAGTTTTACAGACACATAAAACGGACGAATCCGAGTAGGCTATCTAGACAAATAGTCGAATTTTATGAAAATAGGAGTAGAGCTAAAGTAGAAATAATTAAATGGATCGCTGCAATTAAAGAGGAGGATCAGCAAATATTACACAAAGTGAAATTCAAAATAGAGTCTGCTGATGTAGGAAGACTGGAACAACTTGGTCTGACGAAAGGAAAAAAGCTCGTAGCGATAGAATGAAATTAGTATGGGCGCCAAGGAAGGCTAACAACAACAAACGCCTCTAATTGTACTTTGTGTGGTCCACCATTACCCATACGTGAATAATAATAAAGAATAATCAGATCAAAATCATAATCAAAATAAAAATCATAAGAAAATCAGTTCAAAATAAACTAAAAAATCAAATATATATTGCCAATCTAAGGTGGACTTTATATTCTTTTGAACAAGACGCAATACAATTGAAGATGTGCGTACATGCCAAAGAGCTGTGATGCGAATAGGAAACTGGGACGTATCTGAAAATAAACACAACATAGAACTGCGGTTCATGAACTAAGATCTTGACATTATTTTCGCAATGATTCATTGTAATTTAGAGGATTTTATGGCGGCTATAAAATTTACAAAACCTGTAATATGTAAGGAGTTGGTCGCACCCGTGGGTTTTCCATTTTTTTGTTTTTTAAATTTAATATCGTGTATTTGAGGATGACTTTATTTAGATAAGCGTATAATTAAGTAATGTTTAAAATAAGCAAAAATTATTGTATAAGCATTTATTTACATTACTTGGTGATGACTGTAACTATTAGATCTTTTGTTTAATTAATGGCTTCATTTTTATATGTGTACAAAATAACGTAAATGAACGATATAACAATAAGTAATGAAAGTATGGATCTACCTACAATATTTTATATGTCGTTTCTATCGGGTTGATGCAAAAATTCGTCCCGGTTTTGACGCTAGATGCTATGAATTGTTATCTACATAATTCGAACATGTATTGATGTTGTTTGCGAGAAGGAATTCCAACAATTACTTGGGAAAAAAATGTGCTGTTTGGTTGTGGTTTATTAATTTTGTTAAGCATTAAAAATGACTAGAATGCTTCGCATACAAAAAAAAATGTGTAAGATAAGTGTAATGAAGTGCAAGATAAGATAATGTGTAAGCGTATTTTCCCGACCTTGTGCCTTGACGTTGGATGAGTTCTCTAGCCAGAAGCCTTTGAACTTCTAGGAGCGTGGGATTATGTAGCTGTGTGTTTGTTTGGTGCTTTATCACCAAAAATTGAGTGAAACGTTCGAATTGAATGAAAACAAACTAGTAGAACTTTCTTTATTTATATGTTTCCAAAACAAACAACCAATTAAGCCTTAAAAATGGATTGAACATATAATAATTAATAAGAAATAACGACCAATAGTAACAAATATCCTGCTAGAACTATCAAACAAATAGAGAACTATTTGATAAATTTATTGTGTTAGTATTTTTTAGCTTTATTTTACTGTACTTTAAAATAGTGTCTATGGGTATTACATAATTTTGTTTGTATCATAACAAAATTAAAGCTTCGTTAAAGTTTTTGCCCATATAGCAAGCTTTACTTATATAGGTTCTAAATGTTAATTAATATTGCCCATCAGAAAAATTTTAGAATTCACTGTTCAGTTTACAGGTTCATTAAAATGAAAAAAAAATGTGTGATTCTCAAATTAATTATATAATAAATTGTGATCAAGTGATTTTTTTCATTAATGAAACAACATAAATGTAATATCTAATATATTTTTCTAGAATATTTCAACTCACGTACGATTACAATATATGAACAAAATATTGCCAATGAAAGATATAAAAGAGATAAGGAATCCAACTATCGAACACAAATGTTGTATTCACGCCCTAGAAATTATGTCAAGTGAAGATGACGGGTAGCACAAAGAGACAAAATAGTTTTATAGTTTTTTTGTGATTTTTAATTTCCAATGAATAAGATTTTGTTAAAAAATTGTTTGTTTAGTCCAGATTGTTGATATTTTTTATAGCTTTATGAAATACAATTTATTTAATATATAAAATCAATTCCCACCCCAGAGAAGCATATATATATATATATATATATATATATATATATATATATATATATATATATATATATATATATATATATATATATATATATTTATACATACATATTTATATCTATATTTATATTAGGGGTACCCATAAGTAATCAATTATTTCAGTGGCAACAAAAAACGAATTTATTTACATTTAATTTTATCTTCAGTCGATTATTTCCGTCCTTTTCTAATACCTTTTGTCATCTTGCTGGTAAAGTTTCAATCCCCTCTTCATAAAATTCTGTTTCCATTGAAGAAAAATATGTTTCTAGGTGACCTCGCACTTCATCGATAGTTTTGAAACTTTTATTCCACGGATCGGAATAAATGAAAATCGGGTTGTGCTATGTCTGGAGAATATGGGGGATGTGGTAAAACCTCCTAGTTTAGCTGTCTTATTTTTTTTGGGTTAATCTTGCTGTATGCGGCCTGGCATTATCGTACTGCAATATTGTGGGATAATATTACAACACGATAATGCCAGGCCGCATGCAGCAAGATTAACGCAAAAAAAATAAGGCATCTAAACTGGGAGGTTTTTACCACATCCCCCATATTCTCCAGACATAACACCACCAGAGCTGGCCGTTTTACCAACAATTCGTTAGGTAACCTATCCAGTTGCTGACAATACAATTCAGCCGTAACTCTTTCTCCTGGTTTCAATAGTTCAAAATGAATTATGCCAGCTCAGTCCCACCAAACGCAGAGTAACACCTTATTTAAACTGAAGGATGGTTTAGGAGTGGGTATGGCTAGTTGTTGTTCTACAAGACCCATTTCTCGTTACCAGTAATAATCCTTCGTAAAAACGGATCACTTCGTTGTCTGCACAATAAAAATGTGCAAATTGTACGCCGTTGTTCTTTATTCATCTCCGATAATAGATGTGGAAGCCATATACCCTGCCTGTAAAGCTTTTCAATTTCTTGAAGATGTCTTTGGACTGTTGACCAAGTAGCCTGAAGAGTGTTTGCTATTTCCTGGATACTCTGTTTGGGATCAGATTCCACGAGTGATTTTAAAGCGTCATTATCAAAGTCTACAGGATGATTCATCAATTCGATGTTTTGACTGGTCAGATATTGAGTTATTCAATATCCGATTTGTGAGAGCTCGCTTTGTCATGGTTAAGAATGATCCTGCCTCGCTGATTGTTTTTTTCTTATTTCTTCAAAGACTTTTGACAAACAAATGGTTGTATATCATTCAGAATTGACCGTTTTACAATTCTCTAGTAGCACTGTATCCATATGCCTATTTATCCAAAAAAAAACAGGCGACCATTTGCTTCGAAGTGCTTCATTCGCGAACAACTTTTGTTGGATTTGGATCATTTTGAAAGACCCTTACAGTTGACTGCTGTTTACTTTCGAGCTCATACGCATAGATCCAAAATTCGTCACCTGCATAGATGTTATACACGGCTTTTGACGCACCACGGCTGTATTTTTTGAGCATTTCTTTATACCAATCGATTCGATCCTTTTTTTGAGCAATTGTCAAATTATGTGGAATCCAACGGGCAGAAGTGTTTTTCACGGCTAAATGTTTATGTAAAATCTTGTGTATGCTTGTCATACTAATTAATACTCAGGGATGCCTCAATCTCACAATATGCCACATGGCGATCTTTCTTTATCAGTTCGCGCACAGTATGCATGTTCAACAACAACAATACAACAATCGATTTTGGACGACCTTCTTTAAATTCGTCCGTGAGCGAACGACGGCCACTATTGAATTCACTAAACCAGTGATATACAGTGGTTGGATGGAGTTTCATCGTCAAAAATCGAAGTGAGTTGATCGATGCACTGTTGTGGAGATAATCCACGTCGAAATTTGTAGCAAATCATCGTGCGAAAATTCTCACGAGCTAATTCCATTTTTTGACTGAGATGAAATTTTCAAGTCACTAAACAACAGATGGCACCTAGCAACGCCATACTTGGCAATTTTGGATACATAAATAGCAACCTTAGTATAAGAAAGCAAAATAGATAAAACAAGTCTAACCTAAATTAGGTTAAGTAATATTTAAATATGTTAAGATGTTTATTATTGAATAATAATATAAAAAAAATAAATTCTATAAAAAATAGTTATATTGAACTATTAAAAGTAATAGGCATATTATAAAAATTAATAGTTAATTATAATTAAAATATATAAAATTATATTCAACACTAAGGCTTTGTTGATTTTTTACTAAGCAAAATGATGGAAATAATGTAGGAGCATAACTAGGACTTGATTCAATCTAATTTTTTGCCATCAATGAAATGATCACTACCTATAACATCGAATGGGTTTTTTATGCCACGGAGAGCCATCGACGCTTGATATAAAAATAAACAAACTAATTATTTCATTCTCTTACACGAAACATGTGAAATCATTCCAAAAGTATGGTATGGGTTTACTTTTTTCTCTTTACTGCTTGTATCCATTTTTTTCTCTGATTTAAATTCCAACTAGCAACCGGAAACTTATAAAATAGACACTAGCTATTATTGCTTTCTGCTATTATTCTTACAATTCACGATTTATTTAAGAGACTCACTTATAATGCTCGGTATTGATGGTAACGGTGACTCCTTCCTCATTTTTAAATAAATAAGGACCGATGCAAGGCTAAGTACAACCTCAAAATTTACCAAGCTGTCATTGACGAGAGGTCTAACTCTTGCGGCGAGCAACCGAGACGTTATTATTCGACTATATTTACTTGAACGGCGGCAGTATTCTTAACATTTCTGGCTTTTTTTGTCGTCCAGGCACCACACTATAGCCGACAGTAAACACACTTTTAAATTTTCTAATAACGAATACCACGATGGGCTTGAATTCTCGTTGAGTAGCACGAGGGGACTGCAAATTTGCGTAATAAAACTGGACAATTTCCAAATGTTCTTCTAACGTGAAACGAACCATGATTTAGTTGCAAACCTTTCGGAAAACAACCGACAAGACATGTCAAAAGTCGGTAAACAAATATGGCCGCCATGAGCGGTCAAAGTTCTATCATCCCTAATGGTAGACCATTTATAATTCTTATACTATGTATTATTATAATATGTAATATTGGTTCCCCACAGTATAAAACTGCCTCTTTTAGTTTTCAATTTTTCCGAAGTGTACGCGGGCATCGATTCCGTTCCCCCCACTATGCACTCCGCACCGAGCGGATTGAAATATTCATTACTTGTTCTAAACTTTATACTCGTGCAGAAACAGCCCATTTTCAAATAATTATCGTATTTATAAAAATATTTCCTTGTAGTTTCTGATCACCGTCTTTTTATTTGACGCTTTGGATATTTTATTTCTATGAGTAGCATTGTGATAACAAATTACATGGACATGCAGATCATAAATGCATATGTGTTATATTCGATAATCTTGCACGTGAGATGAAGACATACATTTATGGATTATATCATGATAATTTTCTGTAATTGTAAAATTACTCAAACGATCCTTGACCGATATAAAAGCAAATTTTTAGAAAATGAAATAAACTCACATTATGTTGATTTCTATCAAGTCGCAATTCTGTAAGATGGTTACTGATTCTAAGAGAAATTTTAATATATTAAATCCAAATAACTTTATACTATACACGAAGTTTCAGGAGGTATGGTAAATATTTTAATATGTCATAATGTCGTTCACTAGATGAAAAAAATGTTATATGAATATTTGTCCAGTTTTCATATTACCTATTAAGATTTTCATGACGAATGCATTAGAAATTATTAGGACTTCAGCTTAATGCTCAGCGTTCTTTTGCCAATCTTTGACATTTATACATGAAAAAACTACCACAACCTCAATCTTCGAAGTAATGTCCCCCATTTCCTATACACTTTCACCACCAAAAATTTGGTGATTTTTGAGTCATTTTGCTGTATATGGCCGAGTATTTTTCTGAAGTAAAATGAGAAAAATTTTCTACAGAGCACCACTAATACGAATCAATTGCTGCTAATAACGATCAACAATGACCGTTTGATCAGACTGGAACATCTCATAATGCCCGATGTCCAGCTAATTCCACCATATATACAGCAACATCTTTTTTTGGCGTGGTATATTTGGTTTGATTATGGTACTGGTTGATGGTGATCCACTTTGGGTTATAGTCTTGCAACAAGTTATATTTCTTATTTAATAAAATACTTTTTTGTCTAAATATCTGCTTTATATCTGCTTTATTATTAGTCTGAAGCATTTCGCTAAGACTGTAGTTTCTTCAGAAGCATTTCATTATTGAAATGGATGTAATAGGTGATTTCCGTTTTCAAGAAAAATTAAATGAAAAGGAATTGGCAGCTTGGAAGTGTCTTGTAAGTGTAGGGTAACAAAAATGGTGAAAACTATAAAAACCTCATAGATAAACTCTTGAGGACCTATGAAATACTAGGGTGTCGCATGTCCTTAAAAATTCATTTTCCCCACACTCCCATTTTGATTTTTTCCGGAAAATTTGGGTGTAGTAAGCGACGAATAAGGAGAAAGGTTTCACCAGGAGATCAGGACGATGGAAGAAAGATATCAGGGACGCTGGAACCCATCTATGTTGGGAGACTACCGCTGGTTTTTAAAAAGAGATGATGCTACAGAACACAAGAGGAAAAAGTGCAAGTTGTTGTTACTGCATAACATGTCATGTAATATATTTTTTATTTACATAATCTTCAGTAATGTCCTTGCATAGATTTAACACCTTTTACATGTCTATATTAAATAAATATTAGATTGTAAAAATATGTTGTTTCCTTTTTTCCCACCACCGACCCCTTGTAACGAAAAAAAAAAACTGTACATGTTACAGTAATTAGCTTATCATTTTCAGATTTAGACTACAAAATACATCATATACCATACACCTATTTTCATTTACCACAAAAAAGTTTAAATTTGTTGACCCGTGTTATCAGCTGTGGGTTTATCCGAGGTCCTGCTGCTCGAAATTTAAAAGTGTACGACAAGGATTTTATTCCAGCAATGCTTCCAATTCTTCATCCTTCTTTTTTTGGCTACCTCGGATATTCTGCATTATTTAAGTCGAAATTTCCAGTTCGGAATTGTTGGAGCCACTTCTTACAAGTACTGTGTGAAATAATATTATCTCCCAAAGTCGCACACATCATGTCATGAGCTTCCAAACATTTGGTTTTTGAATTGAATGGCAGTAAGAAGGTAGTGTCTCAAATATTGTTTTTCGACGAATAATCTCGTGCCTACAACTGATTTTTTAGGTTATATTTACTGTAGCCTCATATATTATAGCTCGCCTTAATTATATGGGGGGAAAGGGATGAAACGCAGACACCGAGAATTAAGTTGAAGACCTAATAATTAGTCATTGGGTTACCATCTTCTTCTTCTTTAGCACTATTTGTCTAATATTGAACGTATGCCTCCTCCAAACTTCCTCAAGTGTCCCTAACTTCTGCTTTTTGCGGCCAGTTGAACCCAACTATTCTCTTATAACCATACCCATTTCATATGTGGACGTTCTTGACTTCTCTTTCTGGTATTTGGTTTCCACTTATGAATTATGTTTAATTTTTTGTCAGTTTCCATCTTTATTTTGGTCGGCTTATTTTTTCCGTTAATAATCTTTCTTATATGTTTATTTGGTATATATATATATATATATATATACATATATATATATATATATATATATATATATATATATATATATATATATATATATATATATATATATATATATATATATATATATATATATATATATATATATATATATATATATATATATATATATATATATATATATATATATATATATATATATATATATATATATATATATATATATATATATATATATATATATATATATATATATATATATATATATATATATATATATATATATATATATATATATATTTATATCTGGCCAAAATTATTGCATATATCGTTATAACAATGTTGAATCTAAGAGATGATAAATTTGGATCTTCATCAACACTGCCAGCAACAGCGATGATATTTTCTTCGGATTGAATAGTTTTTTGTCTTGTTTTTGTTTTAATATCGGTAGGGCGATTATGTACACTATAAAAGACTCTATAAGTTTGGCGGATAGAAAACTGATTTTGATAATAAATTTCGACAATTTGCAAGCGTTGCGCTGATGTTAAACGTTCCATGATGATTTGCCCGACATTTGATGTGCCATGACAACATTTGCCATTATGAGTTGACTGCGACCCCTATCGGAGTTGACTGCGACCCCTATCGGAGTTGACTGCGACCCCTATCGGAGTTGACTGCGACCGCTATCGGACCTATTATGGTATTTATCAAATGTAATTTGTTAGATGGCATACTGTTTGATTCACCACCACTTTAAAGGATTCTTTCCTTTCGTTTTTGGCACTAAAAAAGTGGTATTTAAATGTGGCCGTACATCTTTTGAATATTATTAATTTTGGAATGGACAGAAACAGAAATCCCCTACGATCGACAAAATTGTCATACAATTTTTACAGGTCAATGTCGTATTAATTGATACGACACTGACTGACTGAAGGTACGTGAACTTGGCCTAACTTTTCAAACCTGAAAAAACCTGAAAAAAGCTCGCTGGACGAAGATTTATTTCAAATAATGACGTATAAGCTGAGATAACTGCTTATTTTACAGAGTTGGAGAAATAACATTATATTGTGGCTGTTAAAAAGGTGGAATATCGTTGAATATCTCAAAAATCCTGTTATTTCTTTGCCAAG
Source organism: Cosmopolites sordidus (assembly GCA_031761425.1). Lineage (NCBI taxonomy): Eukaryota > Metazoa > Arthropoda > Insecta > Coleoptera > Curculionidae > Cosmopolites > Cosmopolites sordidus. Next base: position 45,284 of record JARFXV010001130.1, read on the forward strand.
CCGAGAACTTCAAAAACCTCCTGTATATTTGTTGTTGTAATTTAAACTCTTTAGTAAGAGTTTTTTAACAGTGACAAACTGATTCATATCTTATTGTTTAGATTGGATTTTAACAACTTTCTTTACAACTAATCTAGTATATATTATCTAGTACAGGATAGTGCGTATAATTTATTGGACTTACAACGTTCAAATCAACTGCATTTTTTAAATAAAGCCAATTACTGAATTATCTCTGTAAAGGATATGAAATTTTCAATAAAAGTATCATTTTACAATCACAACCCTGTTAACGCATGAACAAAATGTAGTTTAAAATATATAGTTTTTATTGTCTGATGCGTTTTTTTTGTCACATAGTATATATAGGCCATTTCATGATAACTCTTCTGCAATTACTCGAATACCGAAACAATCCTTGACCGAAATAATAGTACATTTTTTCCAAAAAAAGAAAAACCGAACTCATTCCGCCGAGACCACAATGACCAATGCACCATATCCCTATTGCCTAATATTTCATTCACATCACACCTGAACTATATCCGCACCGAAAAGGATTTTCCTAAAGTCGTTCGCAACTTTTTCCTGCTAGTGATGTCTGGTCCTGCTTTCGTGTCGCTTCTCAGAAAAACGTTGAACGCGAACGGCAGCATCAGCCGTAACAGTTCAAGCCGTAACGAAAGAGAGGGGAGCTTAAATAGAGTGTGGCGTCCGACTGTTCCAACAGTACAAGTCGAAACTACTGTTGATGTCATTAGAGATCACGGTCTACGTCCGGTGTCTTCACTGAAAGCTTTTTTCTCTGAGAATATCGGTGAAAAAGAAAACGATTTACGAACTGTTTACGATTTGTTTTTCTTAGCACGAATCGTAATATTGTTGACGCAATAATCGCGAGGGCTTTATATATTTTGATTGATATTGTGTGATGTAAGTTTGATTGTGCACCGTTAGATATTCGATTAAATGAACGAGAATGGTGGTGAACAAGTATACAATGCCAGCTCAACCAAACTTAAACATGAGGCGACTCTTTCTAAACAGAAAGGTGCGTATTCAATTTTTATTTATTACTCTAAACGATATAAGTACATAAAAAACAAGGTTTTATAGTAGGTAATATATAATAGGTCAAAAATAACAATTCAGAAAAGGAAAAATAGCATAATTGTTAAGTAAAGACACTTATGTTATTTTTATTCATAATGTATTACTATGATATTTACATTAAATAAAGTGCAATGAAAAAATTCAAAATATATACCTTCACACTTAATCGTAGTCATAAATTGTAGAAGTGTTTTCAATAAATTGTAAAACACAAAATTATGGGATGGTTTTCTAAACTATATGTATGGTATATTATTAACAACCCAAAGAAAACAGAGTAAAGAATATTAAAAAGTCCAAAATAATATACTCCCTTATCAGATACTCACTTATCAGAGGAAGAGATAATTAAATTATTATATAAGTACTAAAAATACCGTTATTTTTTGGTTTGTTCTAAAAATTGAGGTTGTTTAAAAATGAAAAGGAAATTTTCCAAAAATATACATTTACTTTTTTACTGTATTTTAATGACTTATTATCCTCATAGCAGGAATTTAATATAAAGCACATACTGATTGAATTATAATTATCATTTTTTGTATATCCTTTCTATCTTAATATTTTCTTTCATTTCAATACTGAGATTTTCAAAAAATAAACTATCTTAATCAATACATTTTGTGTGCCTGCTGTATATTTCTGTGACATACATCTTAGATTATTGTCAGTGTTTCATATATCTCTCATTGTCATAATCAGATGCAAAATAATTTATAAGTGGTTTAAAATGGACCTTTTCGTTTTAAAACATCTTCATTCTTTAATATTAATACATTTTTAAAATAATTCGTAATGATTCGTTAGAGCTTTGAAAACTTAATATTTTACACTTATATTACCATACAAGGGTTGCTATTTATGTAACCGGAAGTGGCAACAATGGTGTTGCTAGGCGACATATGTATAGTAAAGTTTGACATTATTTACTGTATACGTACTCTGAAGGTTTTGTCATACGGACGTTATTTGTGTTGTTTAGCGACTTGAAAATTTCATCTCAGTCAAAAAAATGCAATTAACTCCTGAGAATTTTTATGAAATGATTTACTACGACTTTTAACGTGAATTATCTCAACAACAGTGCAGTGATCAACTTACTTTGATTTTTGGCAATGAAGTATCACCTAAAACCATTGTATTATCAGTGGTTAAGTGAATTCAATCATGGCCGTCGTTTACTCACGGACGAATTTAAAGAAGTTCGTCTAAAATCGGTTGTTGTTACAGAAAACATTGAAATTGTGCGCGAACTGATAAAGCAAGATCATTATGTGACATACCGTGAGATTGAAGCATCCCTGGGCATTGGTATAACAACTATACACAAAATTTTACGTGAACATTTAGCTGGGAAAAATATTTGCGTGCGTTGGATTCCGCATAATTTGACAATTGCTCAAAAAAGAGCTCGTGTCGATTGGTGCAACGAGATGCTCAAAAAATACAATCGTGCTACGTCAAAAACCGTGTATAACATCTACACAGGCGACAAATCTTGGATCTATGCGTACGAGCTTGGAAGTAAAAAGCAGTCGACGGTATGGGTCTTTCAAAATGAGCCAAACCCAACATAAGTTGTTTGCGCAAAAAGCACTTCGAAGCAAATGATCACCTGTTTCTTTGGGATAAATGGGCATGTGGGGATAAATGCACAATGCAACTCGAGAATTGTAGAACAGTTCAATTATGGATGGTACACAATCATTTATTTGCCAGAAGTCTTTAAGAAATAAGAAAAAATAATCAGCGACGCAGGATCATTCTTCACCATGATAACGCGAGCTCTCACACATCGGATCAAAAATTCATTATTTGACCGGTCAATACATCGAATTGATGGTTTATCCGCTGTACAGTCCTGATTTGACACCCATTATTTTTTTTTGTTCCCTCCAGTGAAGATTAACCTAAGCGGTCAACGATTTTCCATGCCAGAAGAAGCTAGTGTTTTGTCCAAAATGCATGTTTTGGAAATACCTCAATCAGAATGGAAAAATTCCGTATACATAAATAGCAACCCTCGTATTAACTTATATTTTAAAATTTTTACTTAAGAGTTTTTAATAATCTCCTGATGATGTTAACTTGGTGAACGAAACGTGCGGCGAGTAATTTTATTTCAATTTAATGTTAGTGGAAAATTCATTAATTAAGTTTATAATTAACACCTAAATTTCCGAAAACAAAGTCAAGTCATGGGTCATATTAACATTTAAATTGGATTGGGTTATTTATATTGAATATTAACATTAAAGAAGTAGTTGAAAGTATTCGATATGATCATTGAGTGGCTACCAAGCTTATCGAGAAGCTCAGTACGATTTCAGCAGATTTTAAGTAGCCAACCATGAATACCATGCGATGAATACCAAGAGCGCTTAAAAAAATGATGACCATTTACAATACTTAACTCTCTAATAATCAAATTTTTATAAGAAAATAATCAAAACTATACATAAATTACCTCTGTTTTTCATATCGCATTAGTACCATTTTCTTTTAGACAGAGAGTGTATATCAGAATTAATATGAAAATGATACAATCTATTTCAAATTAATTTGGTTAATCGAGTTTATTTTCTCCGATATCTCAAAATAAAATTGAATTAATCCATATGTAATTTAAAAAAATATATATTCATTTCTTCTTAAAAGTCGAAGACATTTTCATTGAGAAATGCTATATGTATTTTGAAGTGGTTCCACGAATCAGACCATTAATTTAGATACACCCTGTCATCAATTTTATGAATATTTAAATGATGACATCGATTAAAAGTACCCAAATTAGTTAAGGTGTTGTTGTTTGACCATTCATCAAGATCTGGTGAAGCTTATATAGGATTTATTAGGACCGGTATATTCAAGAGGCATTGCACGATCAAAGTATCGCCTATATAGTTCTTTTTATAATAATATGTGTGATAGGACAAGTCTTTTTGTAATATGTATATCGACTTTTTCAATATTTGCATATTCTATTTGGGATCGTTTCCTACCTTTAAGAAGGTTTTAAGGTGACTATTGGGTTTTTACAACTTAGAGAACTTTTTTACATATTTATTATCACTTTTGTTGACATATCTGTGTGGACATATTGCTGACGTGGAATAAAGCTCTGATTGTATACCTTCACAAAAAAGGAACTAGGGAGTGCAATACCTACCGAGGAATTATACTGCAAGACATGACTTACAAAGTACTGGCAAATATGATTAAAGATCTGCTAAAGAAATGTCATAACGAACAAATAATGGAATACCAAGGTGGGTCAAGGCAGGAAGATCATGAAATAGATCTAACACAATACTTATGAACAAAATTTGAGCTTAAATTTGCTGTTCATAGATTATCGGCAAGTATATGACTTCATTAGCAGGGAAAAGGTGTTCCAAGCAATGAGACAGTTGGGAGTCCCGGAAAAGTTGGAGAAGTTGGTGGAAATGATGAGAAGTTGGTGGAAAGGACTGAGACCCACTATACACAGTTCTGTGTATCCACAGTATGCTAAGGGGTTAATATATGGTATCAGATACCAATGTTTAGTCTATGCCGACGACATTGTATTAATGGCGAGATCCAAGGAAGAAATAGTAAGGTTATCAAAATGTTGGAAATAAAGGCAAGAGAATATATCTGAAAATTATCGAGAATAAGACTAAATATATGGTAATAAAAGATAGTACCACATGACTGTCCCCTAACTTACTTATTAATTGTGCAGAAAATACTGCACTGAAACTGAATATTTAGGAGTAATATTAACATGTAAATGGGATGAAGAGAAAGAAATAGAGGCACGACTAGCTAAAGGACACAAAGCCTCATGAATGTTTCAAAGATTTTAAGGACAAAGAATATAATCAGAGCAGCAAAAGTAAGAGTGTACCAAACAATACTAAGGCCCACCTTTAGCTATGCGTGCGAGACATAGACAACGACGAAGAAGGAATATAGTAACCTGGAAGTCTGGGAATGTAAAATATTAAGGAGGATTTTTGGAGAAATTAAAGTTCAGAACGAATTTATAAGAACAAATAGAGAAATAGAAGAACTTTACAAAAAACAGCCAAACATTGTACAGGCGGTGAGTGCGCAGGGTACTAGATGGAAGCGGCACATAGCGAGGATGCCCGGCAAGAGATGGGTTAAAATAATACTGATGAGAGGTGAAGGGGGAAAGAGAAGAAGATGACCACCAAGTGGTAGAATATAGGGGTTAAGGGTTGGAAGAATGATGCTTTGGACCGAAAAAGATGGAAAAGAAGAGTGAAAGAACTCGAAGCCAAGGTCTACTTCAGGTCTGTGGAGCTGAACATTATTATAAAATGTTTTTTTTATTATCGGTTTATGTCAAATTTATATGTGTACAAATAAAATATGTAGTTTGAATATTTTTAAAGCAGAGCAAAATACTGCACATTATATATTTTGCAACTCCAACTAAAAAAGCATGCTGCACAAAAAGTCACTTTATTGATTCGTTTATTTTTTTAAGCATGGAATTTTATTCAGCATGGAAGTTGTTCTTGAGTTGCTAAGTAGTTTGGGGCTTGCAGTTTTGGGACCATACCAACCAAACTTTTTTTGCATCCACTTAAAATCGCCTGTCTACAATCAGGAGATCTCATGACATTACAGTATTCTAATCGCTTATTATTGTATGTTATTAACAGGAATAATTTATATAGGGAAACAGTCACTTCTCAAAATTCGGCGAAAACTGCATAGAAAAAATCCCATTTGTGCACCTCGTCGGCGAATCGACGTTTCTGGAGACACCCTCACACGTGCAGTATTTTCAGTGCTTCGCACTGTTCTTGGATCTCTGGTGTGGGCTTTATCCATAACTGTTTCGAATGCTTGAAATTGCTTGAACAAACAATAAACTGTCATTTTATGAGGCGCTAGATCATTAGGCCATTTTAGCCTAAATTCACGTTGAGTTGCAATAATTTAATTATTTTGTTTAACACTAAGCTAAACTGAAAGAAATTTACCAATAAATACTAAATCACTTTTTTAAATTTCTCGACGCTCGTTCTTCTGATGATAAAAAATGATTTGGTGTTTAGCGGTAATTCTGTTCGAGTTTACTTTTTTACAATATGTGGTATTTTTTATCACTAAAAAAGTATTGAAAAGACTTAGTAAAGTAGACTAAATAATTGTGCAAGGGTGCAATTTCCAACCGCAATTTCTCAATTTTTCCAGGCCGGTCTCATATTGTTATGTTCTAGAATTGTGCCGGTTTTAAGGGTTAACAAAAATTTCTGTTAACTAGAGCTTATAGTACTGAGGTTTATGTTTAGGTTTATCGTAAAGTCATCTTAATAATATGATCAAGAAATGATTCAGCGTTATGCTACGGCAAAACAAATTTCAGGTATTGAGCGATTAACCTTTTTGTCTACCGACTTTACCCTCTTCTTCTTATCGTGTCGTCTTCAAACGAAGGTTGGCGACCATCATGTCTACTTTTACCCTGTGTAGAGTTGTTCTAAACGTTTCTAACGTTTAGTCTGCTAATCTAAGGGGTTCGATATAAAATTGAACCATTGTCTCAAATTTTGCAGCCATGACATTATTGGTCTTTCCACGTTTCTTCTCACCCCTTTATTTTTCCCTGCACAATCAATCTCAGTAGTTCGTAACGTTGTCCTTTTATACAGTATTTCACCACAGTATTTCACCATTCAGCTATAAATATTCTTGAACTACTGATCAAGATAAATTAAACTTATCCGATAGTTTTTCTACTGTTTAATAAGAATCAGCTTGAACAACTGCTCATAAAATATCTTTGATGACTACTCTTTCCCATTCAAACTCGATACTCGATGCTAAATCTAACTTTTTTGAACAAATACCACACATTTTTTGTAAATGTTGCATGATTTGCCATTTTTGTATTATTTGGAATATGCAACCCTTCTGATTTTTGGATTTAATTATAATCAATGAATTAATATTTTACAATTATTTTAAAACAAAAAAATTGGTTTAGTTTTTGACAACCTATATAAAAACTCACTCAGAATTCTCTAATTATATTTGCTCACCGCTCTACCGCGAAAAGAATGTATTCAGGTAAACTATTTATACAAACATCCCTACATGATCAAGTTGATTTCGATTTGGTAGTGCCCAAATGTGAAAGCTTCCTCTTAATTAGAAATTAAAATGGCGAGCGCCATTACCGAACAGGAAACAGAAGTTGAATACAATTGATATTAACTCTCAGTTTTTTTATGAATTATTTTGGGATTAATAGAGGATTGTTTAATATAATTGTCGGAAGAATACTTTCTGTTTGACCATAAAAATTTTGTTAAATAATGTTTCGCAATTTTTTAGATCGTTTCATGGTTCTGTTTTCAAATGTTCTATTGTATTTTTTTTTAATGAAATAGTTTTGTAATGAACGAAATAAATAAAAATGTGATGGTGGAATATCAAACCTATAGGGTGGAATAGGTTAACACATTTTATTCAAACTTTAATAATTTCTGGTGGAGATATATGTGGTGGAGAATCTTGATGAAACCCAATACTTTTCGAATTTATAAATTTTGCGCGTTTTAATCATCAAATCGCATTCAAATTGATCATCATTTCGTAAATTCGTACATTTATGACCCGATGCGCATGTTTGCATTAAATGCAGTTAAAAAAACTGCAGATGCGCCCTAATGATAGGATATTTTGGTTATATACCAGATGACATTTAAATTTCCTCTGATGATAATTAGGGGAGATCAGCTTCCCAAATCCATAATTCCTGGAGCGTTAGCGGTATACTGTTCTAATGCGAATGTTAAATTTTACCTCTCACCTTAAAAATGTGTAATCATTCTACGTCTATTTGTTATGATCATCTAAACAAAATTTAGATTAATTATTAAAGAAAATAGGGGTCCATTCCAGGTCCTATTCAATTTTATCTTTGTATTATCCTTTGCGACACCTGTGTGTACACATCAATGTAAATAAAACACAGAGCATAATACTAATAAATAACTAAGAACATTGTAAGAGAACAATAACGTTAAACAACATGGAAATTAAACACAACGAAAAGTATAACTACTTAGGTACTATTATTAATTATAGGGGCAATGAGAACGATTAACTGAACAACAAAGTGGCGAAAGCAGGGAGATTGCTTCAGTCACTTAGCAGATGATTCTTAAACAACAAACAAATATCCAAAAAAACGAAATTAACAATATATAAAACGATATATATCCCCACATTAACATATGGATGCGAAAATTGGGTCTTGAATGAACGGCAAAAGAGTAAAGTCCAAGCAGCAGAAATGAGATACATTCGTAAGGTACAAGGAATAATATGAATAGGCAGGTTAGGAATAACATAGTCAGGGACAACATGGAAATATTAGTACTCATATCAAAAATAGAAAGGAAAAGGGGAAGGCTGCGTAAGACATATAATAAGGACATCACAGAAATAATTTAAAGAAGAGGCAAAGCATGGCAGGAAGTAGTAGTAAAATATGGAGAAATTTCGTTAGCACATGAAATGTAATTTCAAGTCGACACGGTATTAAGAGGAAGGATTAAGTATGTTTCAATAAGGATTCAGCACAAAATGTTGAATTCTAATTGGGACGTTTTGCTCCATCCCCCTTACTCACCGGACATCGTACTATTGGACAAGCAATACAGAGCAATAAAGATCCTAATTTTTGACATAAAGGCATCATGGACTTATCACTACATTAGGAACAAGTTGTAAATACTAATGGTGATTACATAATAGACTAAATCAATATTTATCAACTATTTGCGCCCCCCTTTCTCTTAAGAAAAATCCCTATGAACTTCCCGGTCAACGATGTTTTCTTATATAGAATCACAGAAAATATTGAAAATGTATTTCGGCAATGTTCAAGTAACGTAAAGTAGACGTTTCACGTTATGAAATGAGCAACATGACAATTACCTATACGATTTAGTTACACAATCTCAGCTAATCGATAACTTCAAGTAACAACTATTCAAAAATCCATACACTTTCTTTTTAATGTTATCGTTAAATATTTCTCGAGACAATTAAAAAGCTGTTAAGGATCAAGGTAAAATATTTGATGTTTTATAGACATTAAACATAAAAGATTTTCATTAACACGATCTTCATTTGAATAACAATAAATCATAAAATAAAAAAAGTAATTAAAAATTTAAAGCAATATTTTTGCTTATTAGAATAAAAATATATTTTTTGTATATATTTTATCGCTTTTAGTATAAATCAATATTTCCATTTCCTAGTTTTTGTTTTGTTTTGAGATTAACTAAATATATTCATACTCAAATAATAAAAAAATCTTCCATGTTTACGTTAATCTTTGAGTTGGTTTACAAATTAATTTAAGATGATTTATTGTAATATCGTTAATATTGAAATCTAATCAGTTAAAGATCAGTTAATCAAATAAATTTTTGAGTTCAAATTCATTTATGTTGCCTTGAATAAATATCAAATAATTTTTAAAGATTAGTTCTACTTTACGTATGTTCTAAAATTCAAAGTATTCCATAAGTAAAGGACTGAATTGAATGTAAAATATGTTTTAGCAACATAAAATGTCTGTTAAGTGATGGTGATGGTAATTTTTGAGTTCACAAATTGATGCTTTTTTAGTAACATCTGCCATAATTTTAAAGTTTATTGACGGTATCCATTAACATAGTTCATCTAGTATTTGAGGCTTATTTAATATAAGATCTCTCTTTACCTGCCAGTCAGATTCAGAGATCTTGGAATCAATTTCAGATTTATATCTTTGGAGATTAATTGGTTATGAAAATATTCCTTTAAAAACGCTTTGTAGAATGTATAATGTAGCACCATCTCTCTGAAAGCAATAACATTCAGCATGTTCTATTGGGAGATGTCAAAATTTTCAAGGATATACCTATACCGTTTGGCATACTCCGTTTTCAAAAACGAAAGGTATTTTGATTCTTTGTGCGGATATTGCACACCTTACTGTGTCTTTCTCACTATGGAGAGGCTTTTCATGAGACGGTATCATGGCTTTTATTTATTAACAAGTTCATTGGGGTGATAAGTTTAATCAGAGATATCCTTAATCAGACATCTACAATTTCTTGATAAAATATTATGTTATTGGTTATTACACCTTTCTGAAAACATATTACACCTAATCTCTATAATACTTAGAGCAGTATGACAGATTTCTAACTCCTGTTGAAACCACATTTAGGCTTTTTAAATATAATTGCACCAAAATTCAACTTTTGAAGAAAAATTTATAAAAATTTTATCACCCATTCTGTATGCGTGTATTCCTGATATACTATGCTCCAGTCAGTAGTTACCAGTAGTAATCAGCTCTACGTACTGCCGTCGAAAATATACTTCGATCGGGTTGTCCTGAATGTTTGTAGATATTTTTTAAAAAGAAAAAGAGTCACGTAAATAGTTAATATAAAGATTTATTTACTTTATTATGAATTAACAGTATTATATACAACTTTTTGCCAACATAGTGGTAATCCATAATATCTTGTTTGTGGCCTCTTTTTCCTTTTTAAAAATTTCATTTATTTAAACAATTTTGGAGGGTGAGGAGGGTGCGATATCCGGTGAGTAAAATGGATGTGGCAAAATATTCCAGTTGAAGCTCAACAATTTTTGATGCGTTCTGATTGAAACGTACGGTCGTGCATTATCATGATGAAACATGATGCCTTTCTTGTTTGCTAATCTGACCGATTTTAGCTTCAATTGCGGCTTTCAGCCGATCTAACTGTGGACAATACAGATTGGTGTTGATGGTTTGGTTAGGTGGAAGAAGCTCTAAAGTATATGGATCCCTTCCAATGCCACCAAATGCAAAGTATATCTTTCTTCGGATGAGAGCCGTCTTTTGCCGCACTTAAAACCGATACAACCCCAGTGCCCTAACAACCCGCATGCTTTTTTGTGGAATTGTTGCACACAATTCACTTATCATTACCATCCGCTTCAGAAATGGTGTTTCAGAATTTTTTTCAGAAGATTGTGAAGGATCTTTACATGGTTTCTGCAAATGTATCAATTTTTTTCAGAAGGTCAAAAAGGGGCAATTTGCCAATATTTAACATTATCTACTATCTCGTAGATCATCGTGTGTAGATCTTCCGCTATTGTGGGCTTTATTTTCTCCTCATTAGTGAAAGGCTAGCTAGAGCGATGTCGGTCATCTAGGTCAAAATCCCCGCCTCTGAACCGACCAAACCACTTTGTACCGTGCACCATGGTAACATAACCCTCTCCGTAAAGGGCACAAATCTTTTATTTTGTTTGGACTGCGTTCTTGTCCTTTTTGAAATATGTACTTACAATGTGGCGTAAATGCAAGTTATCGAACGGCATTTTCACAAATCAGAATCAACTTGACTACCTGAATGCGAATTAAAGCGAATCTGAACGTAAACATCGTAAATACCACATAAATTGCAATAAAACAACTAATGAAAAATCCCTACTAACTTTCCCGACAATCTGATATATACGAGGGTTGATATTTATTTATGCGGAATAGGCAACAATGGTGTTGCTAGGCGCCATCTGATATATATATCGAAAAGTTTAATGTTATTGACTGTATAAGTACTTCGAACGTTTTGTCATACGGACGCTATTGAAAATGTACTAGTTCAGTGAATTCAGTGGTGGTCGTCGTTCGCTAACGGACGAATTTAAAGGTCTTCCAAAATCGATTGTTGTGCCAGAAAACATGGATAATGTGTATGAACTGATAAAGCAAGATCGTCATGTGACATGCCGTAAGGTTGAGGCATTCCTGGGCATTAGTATGACAAGCATACACAAGATTTTACATAAATATTTCGTGGTGAAAAAGATTTGTGCGCGTTGGATTCCGCATAATTTGACAATCGCTCAAAAAAGGCTCGTGTTGATTGATGCAAACAAATGTTTAAAAAATATAATCCTCAAAAGCCCTGTATAACATCTACATAGGTGACGTGGATCTATTATGCGTATGAGCCCGAAAGCAAACAGCAGTTGACTATATGGATGTATGGACTATATGGATGTGGCCATAGTGGCACTAGAGAATGGTAGAATGGTCAATTCTGAATGGTACACAACCATTTGTTTGTCAGAAGTCTTTGAATAAATAAGAAAAAACAACCAGTGTCGCAGGAGCATTCTTCATCATGACAATGCGAGTTTTCACACATCGGACTGAACAACTTAATATTTGACCGGTTCTAAACATAGAATTGATGGGTCATCCGCCATACAGTCGTGATTTGGCACCCTTTTTGTTGCCGTCCGTGAAGAATAAACTACATCGTCAACGATTTTTGATGCCAGAAGAAGCGTTCAAAATGCATGTTTTAGAGATATCTCAATTGGAATGAAAAAAGTGCTATGAAAATCGGTCAAACGTATGCAAAAGTGTATCGATCATCGCGGAAAATATTTTGAAAAACAACAAAACCATTTTCAGTGATAAATATTTGTTTTTATTTATTATTCCGAATACATAAATAGGAACCCTCATATCAATATACCCCGATATATCAATTTACCTTCAAAAATAATTGTTTTATTATTTTTCTTGGAATTATGGAAAACATATTTTGTTTTTCCCTCGTATAACAACAACAGAAAAAAAGAACCAATTATTTTTTAATTAGCTCTACGTTTAAATTAAAAAAAAACACTTTTACTTCGTTTAGGTTGCTCGGCAGTAAAAACGCAAATTAAAATTCTAGAATCGTTATTATTTAATTTTCAGTCTTCATTCTCGATCGATGAACTTTGTGTCGTTCTGCCATATATGGTGACTGATTTTAAAACTATTCTAAAGAACGAAAGGTACCACTCAAATCGAAAAGTAACTGGTCACCTTAAATAACAGACTTTAATGTTGTGGAAATTAATTTTACCATTTAAGCTAGTATTAATATTATTGGCATCTGAGAGCAATTTCACGTTATTAGACATATTGATTGACAAACAAGCGTTTGATTTGTATTTGATTGCTAATAGTTACAGGAATGGCCAATAAATCAAAGAATTGTAGTTGAATTAATAATGTAGTTGCAAATATATATATTTTTATAATTAGTGACGAACATTTATACGAGGTGTATAAATAAAATAATGAGGTTGGTGGAATAGAGCTTGATCGGGCAATACTATTGGTTTTCCTTTTGGAAGGGAGGTAGGCCAGGATCTAAACTCACTAGAATCACTTACTGATCTGTAGCAATTTTTTTCGTGAACAGGATTTTTCTAGAACGTTTTGAAAACAGTGACAACAATTTCGAGCAACGATGCGCTATTATTTTAGCTTTATTTTAGACTTTTTTATGCTACCCCAAGATATGTTTTTCGTCTGTCTTTTGATAACCTTTTGTAAAGCTGCCACAATATATGTTTTCCGCCTGTTGTCTTTCTGATCTTACAAAAGGTCCGAAGGTAAGGCGACCTAATAATAGACTGGAGAGGGAAAGTGAGATATACAAAGGAGCAGGCAAAAATAATGAAAACGGCAACAAAGCAATGAAACAAAAGGGCGGAAATTGTTATTATTTAACGAATAAACCATAATTAAATTAATGAACATTAAAACAATTTTTTTAAAATTATAACTGAGCTGTACATTAGCAAAACATGGAAGTGGCAACGTATTATCGTATTTTTAGTAGTATCGACTAGTAGAGATGATTAATTGGTGTTTGTTGATAATGATTTCAGTGTGTGTGATCTTCTCATATTTCCCGTTGTTTTTTCGTTATAATTTTGGTTTCATTCATTACCATTTTTTAAATTTGCCCTTATACAATTACACAATACAATTGAAAAATACTACTTTGAAGTAATTAAAAAAAAATAGTTTAATAAATTCATAGCTTGTCAGTTACCGAATTGGTCGCATTTTTTTTTAATTTGAGTAGTATGTTGATCGGCTCTCGATCTATGAAGATGTAGAGGTCAGCTCAGTGAATGATTCGAAAAACAAAAAAGAACAAAACAGTAATTGTATGCAAACGCTTTTCTGTATAAAAACGAGACAAAATGGAGATTTATACTAAAAATAAAATCGACAATATATGGACGGTAGAAAACGTGTTTTGCCAGACAATTAAAGCTCAAACTTTGGGATTCCATTAGGTTCTTTTTTTTTCCGCCTACATACATAGTTGTCTAGTGTCTGTAGTTGAAACAAAATTTATTTTAATTTGATGGTTGAAGAACAGGAAATTATAGAAAATTTTGTTTCTGTAGATTTTTGTTATCTTAAAATATTTCACGAATATGTTCTATTATAAGAGTTTGGATGTAAAATACCGTGTAATATACCAAATAGACATATGTTAATATTGCTTATAGAATATTAATACAAGTTTTGTACATTTTGTTGTCACCAGCGCCGTTCGAAAAGTTGTCGGCTGGACCTTGACTTTGCAGTTCAATACAATTAAAGCAACAATGTTCCAACTTTTTAATAACCTCAGTATAATGCAATTTATTCAGCTCAACAAAATAAGTGATTGTCTCAGGGTTCACCTCATCATTTAAAGTGAATCTTTGTCCAGCGAACCATTTCTTCAGGTTTGGAAAGAAGCAGTAATTGCTGGGAACCAAATCGGATGAATTCGCCTCATGTGAATATGCCCTTCACAGCATAGGTTATAGAGTTTTGTATCCTTAAATTAATCCAGTAGTGAAGCATAATGCTCCCCGGTGATGGTACTGCTTTTTACCAACTGCTCTGCAAATACCAAATCATGAGAATCCCAAAAAACTATGGTCTTGATTTTTCTGCAGCCGGAACCGTTTTCGCTTACTTTGGTGCACTTCCACCTACTCCCACTCACTGTTTGAACTACTGTTTTGTCTTTGGTATGTAATTATGAATCTATGTTTCAAGTACTATTGTAAAACTTTAAAGAAGCTTAGCAGAATCGTGTTTAAGTAAGTTTAAGACTCTTGAAAAGTGTTCATTTGAATGATATGCCCCTTACACCGTTAACATGTTGACACGCCTTGTTGAATTGTTTAGAAAGAAACATTTTGAAAATTTTTGTGACGATTTTGTCGATCGTAGCGGTTTTTGGTTGTCCCGAATGAAAGGAAAGAATCTTTGAATGTAGAATTTTTTAAGCAAAGTACTTTATAGTAATATGAACTAAAATTTTATCCTTTCATCCATCTAACTAATCATACGTGTCTACATATGTTTATATATGTATATGTATATGTATATATATATATATATATATATATATATATATATATATATATATATATATATATATATATATATATATAATATATAATAAAAACAAAATACAAACAATTCAGATCTCTATTATGAAAAAAAGAAAGAATACAATAAAATACTTAGGGACATGAAAAAAGATAGATATATAAACCTAATAAAATCATTACAAAATAAATCTAAAACTATTTGGTCAATTGTAAAAAATATACATGGAACATCTTAGCGAAATAACAAACTGGAAATTGAAGGAGATCCTGAAAATATAGCAGATGATTTTAAAACATATTATCACAAAAATATAACGTTATTGGTGATCGATACATCTAAAACAAGTAGACATTGGCGAGTTGATTGATTGTGTAAAAAAGCTGAGAATTAAGTATAGTGCAGAGGCTATGATGAAATTTCATAAATTTAATAAAATGCGCAATAAACTTACTAGCTAAACCTCTGTGCTTTATAATAAATAACTCCTTTAAATATGGCATATTTTCTGATCAGTTGAAGCTGACTTTAGTCGAATTTTTAAAAAAGGCGACCGCTATAAAATTCAAAATTATTGACCAATAAGCCTATTTTCCCCTTCCTAATATTTTTGGAAAAGATATGTGTAGTCACCTCTTAAATTACATTATTACAACAAAGCAACTTAACAGCATCCAGCATAGATATCTAGAAAAAAGATGGACAAAAACAGCTTTATGTGATTTTACAAATGAAATACCGAGGTCACTGGAGAACAATGAACTTCCTTTGGAACTATTCCTTGATTTGTCAAAAGCATATGACACATTAAATTATAGTATTCTTTATGAAAACTTCGATCTTAGAGGACAAACATGTAAATGGATACAATCACATATCGAAGATCGAAAACAAAAAATCAGAATTCAAAATTCGAACGGTTTTGCTATGTCAAATGAGCTCACCATTCATCTTGGAATACACCAGGAAAGCGTACTAGGGCCAATAATATTAATTCTCTGTGTAAACGACATAGTTAATTTAAATGATACCATAAACTGGAGTAAAATAACAGCATATGTGATGATACAAATATGTTTGTGAGATGTGCAACAACAAATGAATAGAACTGCTGATCAATTAATAGTATTGATAAATTGTTTGCAAAAAACAAATTATTACTGAATAAGGAGAAAACAAATGTATACAATTTAGGACAAAACAATCTAGAATTAAAGAATTAGATAATTAAATATTGAATAATACTTCTTTAAAAACCCAACAACATGTAAAATTCCTGTGAATAATCCTAGATTCCAATATGTCCTGGTCTTACCACGTAGACCACCGAGCATTTAAAAAACAATGGACAAATCTGTTTACAGCCTTCGTGTACTGAGGAAATTCTTGGCCATTTCTACCTTAAAAACTGTGTATTTTGTTAATTTTAAAAGTCATATTAGATATGCAGTGATCTTTTTTGGGAGTAGCTATGAAATGCAGAAGCTTTTTATATGCCAGAAAAGAGCACTACGCAGTATGTTGAATATGAAGCCACATGAATCGGCCGGGGGAAAATTTAACAATGGTTGGTTGACTATTTCGACAATTTTTATTCAGGAATGAATACTGTTCTTTTGTAAGAATCCTTAGTTATTTGCGAGCGATAAACCCCCGACAATATATACAACGAGAAACATACGTTATAATTACCCATTACATAAGTTAACACTCACGCAACAGGGAACATACTATAACTGTATAAAAATGTATAGTCCCCTTCCTTATTATGCTAAGATTATCAGGGACATTGGCCAACTGAAAATGCTTGTTCAATTTTTTATTACATTTAGAGCCCTACAGTGTTGATGATTATATGGGATACTGTACATAATATCAATGTAAAATGTTTAACACTATTTTGGTTTATATATATTGATACTTAAATTGATTATATTGTATCTTACTCGATGTTAATGTAATAACATGATGTACTTTACGTACAGCACAATGCAAAAATTTAAACAAAAGAAATCCGCTGCTCCTTTTAAAACACATTAGACAGGAAATGGGCCAACATTTAAATTAATCGGGGACATAACGACGGTCGCCGCCAAGACCCTCCGCGAATTATTTAAATTTATGCACCTGTTACTCGCTGAAACGGGCCGAGAATGCGCGGGAGTTCACCCGAATACGATAACAAAAGCGATAGATAGCGCTACGAGGAAGTGGATTTATAAAGTTGCCAAAAAATTTCCAAGCCTTGTCGGATGTTTTTTTTATTTGGTGTTGAAATAGATCGTATTGTTTGGTGTGATCTGGTGGGCGATTAAGAGGAAGAATGGGCTAAAACAATTGACATTGGTGCTTCCGTGATAGTTTCCGAATTCTAAACGTGGGAGAAAATTAATCTTAAATTATATTATAATCACTTCTCTTTTTTTATGTTAGAAAATTGCATACGCAGACTACCTAAATGTTAAATTGTTTTTCACTATAACCACAAATAATATTAGGGTAATCTATAGGTATTATATATTATATTATATAATAATATTAGGTAATCCTAGGTCTTAGTGTCAAACCATGACCATTCTCCACCTCGTATAGATTCTAGAAAATAAAAAATAAGCTCGCGTTACAACAATTTCGATGAACGGAAAAGGTAGAAAATTACTTGAATTTTGAAGCAGCTTTCGATAACAACACACATGTCAACACAACAAACGCTCCTAGTTTCAATTTCCTTTATATAGTGATGTTAACGTGGCGTTAGAAACGCTTTTTGAGAACAGTGAAATTGTTTTTTATAGTTTAACACTGAATATTTTCTTTTATTTGATAATATATTTTATATTATAGTTGTGTACAGCATTACGATACTATGATAAAAATAATTCGGAAATTCCATGTACAACATTTATAATGAGTACATTAACTGCGGTTTTTATAACACTCTGTAACTCTGCGAAGATATGGACCGAATTAGATGATGTATGTCTTCTTGCGGTAAGGTCTGTCAGATGTTTAAAGTTCATTTAATATTGCTGGTAGCAGAGACAATCTTTTTAATGTTCCATCGGTGATAAATTGGGGGATTTCGCTGACCAGTCGACTGTAGCTATCGCAGACCTTTTTTGAAGGTTGCTTTGATAGATGTTTTAATATCAGATTGCATATATCTGGTGTTAAAATACTGTTTCCATAGGCCTGTTGAAGTTTTGCAAAAGTTTGAAGCAAAACTTGACACCGCACTATTGCTCAGAATTGTCGTAACTTATTTTCCGAACGCACTAGAAAAATCCTGTTCACGAAAAGAATTGCTGCGGACCACCATGTGACTCTAGGAAGTTCAAATTCGTACCGAAGACGCTTCGGAATTGAAACCTGACGTGTTCATTTTTTTTATTAATATATTCTTGTTAGGTGGCAAATAGCACTATCTAAATTAGACAGACGTTTTCGTGTGTCAAAAAAGTTTGAATTTTGTAGATTCGGATGTTGCCATGGCTCTGCAAAGGGGAAGCCATCAGTGTTGCCAGATCGAACGCTATGCCACCAGTCTCATTACTTTATTTACACACCTTGTATGTGAGCTTTGACAGGTTATACAAGATGGATTCAATACGAAAAAAGCCTAAAGGGCCTTATTTGAGGTACATAGTCCACATTTCAGTAATCCTTTCATGCAGCTATCCTGATGTTATGTAGTTATTCTACGAGATCCTATACTTCTAAGCACATTCTTTTGGCTCCTCTTGAATACTGTATATAGGCTCTTATTGAGCCTAATGGGAATTTCACGAAATAACAATATTGCATTTACCTGTGATCCTGTATGAAATTACTCCAATATCCCAATTATTCGGTTTCTCTCTCAAACTGACTTGTACACTGATCATGGTAAAGTACACTGATAAGCGTTATTTTTGTCACAAGAGTTTTGTAATATTTCCTTGTACTTATCTACTCTCATTACAAGAACAGTGTTATTTTTTCATCTACATTTTTTGCTACATATTTATAGCTTCATATTCAATTACACCTCATATACGTGTTTATGTTTGAATAACATTATTTCTGAAGTTCGCTTGCTATCATAATCAATGAATTTGAATTCGTTGATATTCGTTAAGGCTGTAAATATGCAATGAAAGTGTTTAATCACCCGGATAGTTTTTGTTATGTGTGTGGAGAATTAACGTTTACTTCTCAGCGTCGAAAATTCACACCATTAGTAACCAAACATTATTTTGATTACATTGGTTTTCCTGGGCACTATCAAGATAAATCCTGGGTCCCACATATCTGTTATGTAACATGTGTGAGACTTGGGCTGGGCTGGGCTAAGGGATCTAGACATATGCTCTTTGCTGTGCCAATGACGTGGACGGAACCAATAGATCACATAAGTGTTATTTTTATTTGACTGCAATATAGAGTATCACAACAAGTACTTTATAGCAAGTCGAAACATGCCATAAAGTACCAACACCTCCAAATCCATTAAAAACTCAAGACGTTGCTGCTAATCAAGACGATAACTTAGAGACAGAGTGCGACCCAACTTATGAACCAAGTATTATGGACTTATGCGACTGTGTGACGATGTGACTATGCGACTATGTGACTATGTGACTATGCGACTATGCGACGTTCCTTATAAAGATGCGATATCAAGGGAAATGGAGTGTGGCGAAGTTGGCCGATTACTGCTGGAGATTGAAAAGAGACCTACCGGATGCTAAGTACTCGCGAAAACCATAAATATTATATATAAGTGGATAATTGTATACCTAAATGTATTTTCGTATAGTTTTTATAAAAATATATATTTGAATGTCACAAAGAAACCCGACGTGTTAATTCTTTTATTAATATATTCTTGTTTGGTGGCTATAGTAAGTACTACATAAATTAAACAGACGTTTTCGTGTGTGAAAAAAGTTGGAATTTTGTAGACCAGTGTTATCGAATTGAACACACTACAGCAATAAAATTTAAAACTAAAGTAACATAATTATTTTATAATAACTTAACATAAAAAAAAATATTATGTTGTACCCTTGAACTGAGAACGTTTGCGATTTTTTTTAATTCTGAAATATATTCTCGCAGCATCTCGTACCGCGTCAAACATTAGTTTTTTTAAAGTGTCCTCAAGTTAGTGAATTGGCTGTATGTTTTGTTAGTGTTGCATTCAGCATTTAATATTATTTTTTGATTTGACGGATACCTATTTGTCTGTAAATGTATAGGTATTATTATTTTACAATAATTTTCTAAAATATCTTTAGTCTGTTGGATTATAACAATAAATACCTCCACTTCTCATTTCTTTTTGAACTGATGGTTTTTTATTTTCTTTTTCAGGTGAGTCACTTAGCAATCTAACTAAAACAAACAATGAATATGGGTAAGATTAATATTAGAATATAGAAATATGCATTTAAATACATTAAATTATAATAAAAATTGCCTGGAAATTATGTATCCGAGTATATAGGGTATAAATATGTAGTATATTTCAATCAATAAACCTGAAAATAGTCTCAATTATGAAATAAGAAGGAAAATAAACAACAGGGGAATAAAGGATACTTCTGAGTGATTCTTCATTGAATTCTAGATGAAGAACCACTGCACTTCGATTCAAAAAGTAGTTCTTGGTGATAACAAAGCTTACTGAAGTTGTTTTAACTGTTATTACATATATTGGTTGATACTTCGTTCTACTATTAATATTTTAGTTAGCCACTAGAAATGCAAAATAATTCATATTCCTAATATTTCATCATACGGACATTACTTTTCTTTGGTGAAAGGCTTTGCTTACGTCTACGAAAATCATTAGTACAACTTTCTGATAAAGGCTTTGCAGTTTTATTTTTATTTGCCGTTATATACAACTGAGGTTGTACCTAAATTTATATAATCTTGTAGCGTTTTGACGGTCCTTCCTACTCTCAAGGTTTAGTCTTTTTTGGCAGGATAACAAGTATTTTATCTTCCTATAAATACACATGTATGTATCTCCCTTTAAAAGTAACCTTAAAGAAAATTCCTTTTCTAATGCCAAATTGTTCGTCAATAAATGACTCGAAGAATTATTCACTTCTATCTGACAAAGAACTTGTCGAAACCATAAACATTTTTGTTGATACTCCTGTTTGGTTTGATTTGGATGCATTTGGATCTTGAAATAGTAGGCGAATGCCTTCAGATTCCCTCTAGGTTAAGGAACCGTCTCGATGTTGGTCTCGATGTGCTTATAAAAATTCTTAAAAAAATTATATATTACAGTTATCAGGGTAATGTCCAAACGATATTGAGAAAAACCAGAAAGATTAAAATCCTATTTTAGTGACGTATTTTGCATTAACAGGATAAGTATCTGATTAGGAATGAGGTAGAATTTTATTGATGAAGCTGGATTGATTAAAAACCTATTTTGTCATAGACGACTTATCTTCTAACGTCGTCTTTTGTTTTTCTATTATTGTACAAGATTCAACTGAGAATCTTGTACAATATAAAGGGTTTTCCATTAAGAGTGTCGTAACTTTGAAATGAGGCACATTGATAACTATGTACAAGTGATGAATGATAAATGTACAAGTGATAACCCCTTAATACAAGTGATAATTCGGTAATTTTTATTTTATATCGACGAACAAATAATGGCATTATGTTTTAAAAATAATATCGTTCAAATTTTCTCCTGGGCTTCGTTTGGTTAGGTTTGGTCATTCTGAAGATCCAGTTTTCGGTTACTGTTTCATACGCATCGTGTGGTTCTCAACCGTGGCCTCAATGTTCCGTTTAAGGTCAATAATTGTTTGGGGTTTATTTCTGTAAATCAAAGGAGTGAGATCGCTTGATCTTGGTGGCCAGTAGACGTTACGATTTCGCGAAATAACACGTCCGGGAAAATTGTCTTGTAATAAGTCGATATCAGTTCAGACCAAATATATGTACCATATTTCTATAGCATTTACCATTAACAATAGCACGATTTCCATTATTGTCTTCAACAAAATAAAATCCTATTACTCATTCAGTCCAAAAACAGCACCAGTGACTTTCTGTGGATGAAGAGGTAACTGCTGAATCACTAAAGGATTTTTATCGGCTCAAATACTGCAGTTATGTTTGTTTAGAAACCCATTAGGCCAGAAGTGCGCTTCGTCGGAAAATATGTTTTCCCTACAGTGCGGTTCTCTTTACCACTGCTTTAGAACCCAATTCGTGTATCGTGCATCTTTCCATGGTGAATTGACACAATGTACTGAATACAGCAGTTCATGAGTGACATTCACATTTCAAGTATTGTTGCCGGTATTACATTTCAAAGTTTTGATACTCCTATTGGAAAACTCTTTCCATCTTTTCTCTTATCCTTTCCTTTCTCTTCTTTTTCCCTTATTGGAACATTTTTTCAGCTTATTACAAACTTATTTCAGCTTATACTATTTACAATCTTCTAGGTATTCGTTATCTGTTGTTTCGTATATTATTTTTAAATCCTTGTTTAAGTTTTCTCTAAACGCAAACTGAATAAAAATTAATTGATTAAATATCAAAATTATGAAAGAACTTACTGATATATCCGTTTAATTTTTGTTTCTTTCATAGCTCGTTAGTTTTCACCTTGATTGTCAGGCGAAATTTTTCCCCACCCACTTAGATTATCAGAAAACAGAACGAAACAAAGAGCTTGACCTTATCGTGCGTCCATAAAACGAAAAAGCTCGAATTTCCCCAGTTCGCATTTAACAAAAGTTCAAACCGTCCGCCAGAAACTCGTGTGAATAATGGAACTGATTAAGCGGTTTTTATCCAGTTACTGGGATCGAATAACGAACTTATCAACTGCTGGTAGAAGACATAACATTCGTCAGCTATAAGATAGCGACATTTCTAGCTGACGCTGAACACCTATTGGTAGGAGAAACTTACAGAAATATTATTCCATCATTTCATAAAAAAGTCAGTACTACCAGTGATTTTAAATTTTAAATAATTATTAGGATGATCAAAAATGTGAAAACTAGTATTTGAAGTTATTTAAGTGAATTTATTTTTGTTAATTCTAATAAATATAGAACCGTTTATCAAGAAAGAAATATATGACATCAGGTAGGGTTTAGAAGGGCCAGCTTAGCAATAGATCAACTGTTCAGTCACTTTGTGAACTAATGGAGGAAACAACAGAATTTGATACTCTATATACCAGATGTCCATAAACTTCGGACAGGTATACGATCGCGTACAAAAGCAATGCATGCTATATAGCATAGACGAAACCGGAATATCAGATAAGCTTATTAATTTAGAATAAATTGGATGACGATGCTTAACTTTAAAGCAGTAGTAAAATTGGAGAAGGTTTGCAACAGAGGGATGGATTGGTACCAATTATGTTTAATATATTATTGAACAAAATTATCTAAACATATTAACACGATCTAGAACAATTCAATTCTTTTATTGGAACCTTTGGTGTGAGACACTAAAAAATCCAATAACACAAAAAATCACTTTTTTTGAACTTTTTGACGCACGTTTCGCTAACCATGTTAGCATCATCAGGAGATGATTTAGTCTCACTCAGATTAAATCATCTCCTGATGATGCTAACATGGTTAGCGAAACGTGCGTCGAGCAGTTCAAAAAAAGTGATTTGGTGTTTAGTGGTAAATCTTTTCAAGTTTAGCGATCTAGAAGATTGATTAAGATTATTAATAAAGACCTATGATAAAATAAAGGAGAAAGTCAAAAGAGCTGGCCTAGATAGGAATATTGAAAAAGAAAGATGATGGAAAAGTGAAGAAAACTAATCTAAGAAGAGAACAGAACTGGTCAATTGGCGAAGACAATATTAAAATTGTGAAGGAATTTACGTATCTGGGAAGTAAAGTAGTTGAAGACAAAAACATAGAGATATCAGGAATCGTATTATGAAGGATAGCAAAACTATTTATTCCCTGCAGTCTGTCCTGAGATCTAAACTTATACAAATGAACACGAAAGTTAATACCTGTCACACGCATTTTCGTCCTGTAGTCACTTATGGTTGTAAGAGGACCCCTGCCCCTGCATTGCTTGCAGAATTTGAAAGAAGAGTACTCAAAAGAATTTTTGGTATTATGAAAAAAGCAATGGAAATAGTTTAGCAATTCAATTATATAAACATCAGGATATTGTAGATTATGTGACGGTTCAGCCACTCAGTGAGAGGGACACATAGTGAAGACCAAATCAAATAGAATCGTGAAGGGACCAGTAGGGGGCAATAAAAAAAGAGGTAGAGTAAAGACATGATGGCAGAGCGATCTAAGAAGAAATTCTGTAGAACTACTGCATATCAAAAACTGGGTCAATGCTTACTGCCCCGGCTGTAGTACTACATGAAGAAGAAGAAGAAGAAATGATATATTATAGTTTTCAATTCAATAGACATATTGAAGCCAACAGACACATTGAAGCCAACAGACATATGATTTAACTGCAGTATCCGTTAATATTAGAAAGATCATGAAAACGATCTCTGATAATTGTAGAATATTCAACCCAGATTTGTTAGTACTGGTTGCTGCATTGGCCCCAACGCAGATATTCAAAATATGAAGTAAGTCTCCGAGGTAGGCCTCGCATTAAATTGTTTAATCTAGTTTTCGGCTGCTCCAGTCAGAATTGCTGCTTCACCCTCTACTATTAATTTCTGTGTGGTCACTTACATTGTTGCATATATATAATCATTTCTCTACATTACATAAAAACGTTGCATACAATTTGCAACAGATATTTATTAATAAAAATATGTGAAAATAGCTATAATATAATATATATATATATATATATATATATATATATATATATATATATATATATATATATATATATATATATATATGTTCAAATAATAATTAAATGGGCTCGTGGAGAGAGATGTTAAAAAGAAAGAAAATACACCCGTGGTCCACGTTGATGCTTTGTTATTCCCCCATCCGCCATTCAATGCGCCAGCAAGCGTCTCCCAGGACCGGTTTCTGGCCTTAAGCCGTCATCATCTGGGCTCAGATGAAGGGAACGACTAAAGCCATGACCATATAAATCAGCCATGTCGAATGGTGGCTGCAATCACATGCAGCACTGCCATCCTGTGGTAAACGGCCGCCAAAGGTAAACTGTGCGAGACCGTTCGTGGCCCGTCCAATCTCGAGTAAGTACCATGTCTGTTCACCCCTAGGTTGGATGGCAGTGCTGCATGTGATTGCAGCCACCATTCGACATGGCCGATTTATATGGTCATGGCTTTAGTCGTCCCCTTCATCCGCTCTCCGGGCGTTCAGCCTGAGCCCAGCTGATGACGGCTCAAGACTAGAAACCGGTCCTGGGAGACGCTTGCTGGCGCTTTGGATGGCGGATGTGGGAACGACAAAGCACCAACGTGGAGCGCGGGCGTATTTTCTTTGTTTTTCATATATATATATATATATATATATATATATATATATATATATATATATATATATATATATATATATATATATATATATATATATATATATACATTACTTTTACTTTATATTATATTATTATATTATTTACTTGAATTTTTTATTGGTTTATAACATAATCGTTACATCTTCGAATTTTCGAATTTCTCCGAAGATAGTTTAACGAATCTTGTAGAAAGTTTATGTAGTATCTCTTTTAACTGATGAAAATATATCTTTTATACCCAATTAATATTTGAGGAGCAGCCAGACTAGGCATGTATCTTGTTTGAAACAGCATTGAATATGAGAATGCATCCCATTTACTTGTAAATCCATGACGTTACAAATTTACTGTTTTCTAACGTAGTTAGGCAACCAAAAAAAGAAACAAGGAACAGAAAACACAATTGCTTACCCAGATCGTCTAAAAATATTCTAAAACAAGCAAACAAGTATACTGGTGTGTTGCAAATTCACTCTGCTAATCAAGCTAGTTTCATGGGAAAGTTCATTATTGACAAACCGAAAAAGTGCATCACGGCATTTCGACTCGTAGGTTGGTCAATGTACATGACAGCGTTGCGGAAATTTGACGCTTACACTTGTAAACCATGTAAATGGGTCGTATTTCGAACATTTCCAGAACATTTGTTTATAATGTGGGAAAAATTGAAAACTTTAAGTCAGCTGAATAATTTTGTATTTTAATTAGCAAGAACACCAGATCTGTTGTGCTTTTCATTATTTGTTATAGATAAACTTAGTTTTGGATGAAATTTCCAATTTGAAAAACAAAATGCGTTTGTCAATTATTAAAATGATTGTATGGTTCAGACAGCTTGTAGTTAAATAAAAAACATGATAGCCATCTATATGCAACAGAATACTTTCTCACGTCGTTACTTTCAGAACAACCCAGTAATTAAAAACGTGAACATCCGCAATATGAGCGATCAAAATACAGTGTTGAATGGTTTTTGCCACACCTAAAATAATCTGTACAATAATATTCAAACGACCTGTCTAATACAATAATTTGATAAACGACTTCCCGATTAATTAGTGACCGAGCACTATTCGCTGATGATTACAGATACTTGTTGATTAATCTGTTTGAAAAACAACATATTTAAAAGTTATATAAGGAATATTCCCTTTAGCAACAACAACTATATAATATGATACATGTCTTTTTAGCGCATTTTATCAAATTTTAATGGTAACGATACAGATTCAAGTGGATTCTTTAGTTTTTCATTTTAAAATTGACATATAAATGTCTGTCATGGTATTTTACGATTCGAATGCCTCAAGTCGTCTCAAAGAGAACCTCCTTCAAATGCAATTTGGACTTATTCTTATGGACACTTGCGGGTTGAATTTGGCACAGTTACTTTTTGTTTAGTCAATACAATTGTCCAGTTTCGTATACATTCTAATAGGTGGTTCGGTTAATAATGTTGATTTTTTCACTAAATTTTAGCATTTATTTCCATAACAAAACATACTACCACAATAATCAAAGTATTGGCCATCGTTAGCTATTACTGTTTCCGATCTTTCTGTCAAAGAATGGATTCCGCGCCAAAATAACTTTTGGTTCTTCGTAAAAATGTAAGTGTTGTTCTGAAAGTCCGTGCTGCATTGATCGAAATAAGTGGTAGTCCGAAGGGGCTAAGTCCCTTGAATATGGTGGGTGAGGGAGGACGTCCCATTTAACGTAGTTTACCATAGTTTTTTACACATTTTGCAACCGCCATAACATTATCATGTTGAAAAATGATTTTATCATCTCTTTGGGAGTTTTCAAGTCTTTTTTCCTTCAATGTCGGTTCAGTTATATCACTTGTTGTCGGTATCGATCGGCAGTAATCGTTTCATCAGGTTTCAACAAATACATAACAAGGCCTTCTTTCTATGTATATTGCGCACTTGTGATGTTGAAGGTTGTCCTGGGTCTACCCATGATTTTTTACGCTTTAGGCTGTCGAATCACCATATGGACCCCATTTTCTTTCCTTCTGGATCTTTCCCAACGCTCAAAATGATGGATTGGGTAACAATCAATGCTTCTGAGATGCTATCTTCAAACTTTTTCGGCTGTCCTGGAGGCTCCTTGTCTTTTATGCCAAAATCACCACTATTAAAGCGTTTAAACCATCGTTCACAAGTTTTTGGGTTAGAGCATGTTTACCATAAGCTTCAACCAACAATTGATACCTTTCAGCAGCCGTTTTCTTCAAATGAAATAAGGTTATTTAACTACTCTGCAAAATGCCTTTTTAGGGTACATAATTCGACATATTCAAAGCTATGAAAAACTATGTTTTTTGTACAATGACAATTAATAACTTATTTTTGATGGCGTATGTTTACCCTCCAAAATACCCTAGACGTCATTAGTCTATACCAACAAATGTATTAG
Source organism: Cosmopolites sordidus (assembly GCA_031761425.1). Taxonomy (NCBI): domain Eukaryota; kingdom Metazoa; phylum Arthropoda; class Insecta; order Coleoptera; family Curculionidae; genus Cosmopolites; species Cosmopolites sordidus. Next base: position 73,599 of record JARFXV010001130.1, read on the forward strand.
TAACGCCATCTCTCAACAAAATCGACATTATTAACCGATACATATATTATAACAACTTTTATACTATTGGATTGTTCGGAAAATAATTAAATAGAAAGAAAAAATTGTTCTTCTATCTATTATGCTACAGCTTGTTAATGAACCTCAACCTCTTTCAACCTTCCCCTCTATTATATACAGCAGTTCTTTAGCATCTCTTCATATATTACCCTGTCAACGAATATTTGGTCTTTCTCTCTTTCTGTTACCAATTTTCTCTGATTTCTGTTACTCTTTATGGTTACATTTTATAAATCAAAAGGCGAACTAAATTAATGTTAAGAAATGAAAATATTGTTCGAATGATACTTCAATCAAAAGATCAGTAAATTAAATCCAAATTGCATATGGAAAATAGTACAAAAATAAAAGTTATACATCTTTGCTCCTGCCGTTTTTTTTAAATTCAAAACTTTATTGTAAAAAACTGGTTATACATTTATGATTCAAACTATTATCCATCGTTGGCCTCTACTTTCTCCCATCTTTTAGGCAGCATTCGAATCCCGCGTTGAAAAAACTTGGTCACCCTTTGAAGCGATTCGCGAATCGATCCAATTTTTGACTTCTTCTTAAGACCAGAAGTGCTGGTTAGCCAAGCCGTGTGCCATCGATCGAAAAAGGTGATAGTCAGAGGGAGCAACCCTTGCCTTTCAAGCACTGTTCACAAGCAAACAAACGGCGTTCAACATCTCTCGGTTTCAACTCGTATGGCATTCAATACCTTTACTGCTCCCCAGATCTTCTCCCCTTCTCCCCAGGCCTTTTGCCCAGGTCTTTGAGGCGTTTTGAAATTGCGTGTTGAGTCACTCCCAACTCTTGATGCTGCCAACTCTTCTTGAGTTTTACACGAGTATTTATTAAGCAATGCCTCTAATTCTTCAAAAACTTTCTCTCTTCCACTGCTATGTCGGTCTTCGACCTTCGAAACCACTCACGACACGTTCCTTCACTGATAGCGGCCTCACCATAAGTGTCTGAGAGCATTCGGTGAGCCTCAGTCGCAGATTTCTTCATAATAAATACATAAATTAACACCTCCCGCGAATGACGAGAATTTGGCTCATAAACTGACGTTTTTAATCGCGAATAACTTTATGATGTCAACACAAATCGACTATATTTAAAAGATGCCCAAATGTATTGCATACCGTATACGATATATTTATTTCGACGACTATTTATCGTTAACTTACGACTACTTATCGCTTATCGAAAATTGGCCATCCATAGGAAAACGGCGGGAGCAAAGTTGTATACCTTTTATATGATTACATCCATCACAAAAATTATATAGTCAATCAACATTTTACTAAGGTAAAAATTGAAATCACACCCACTCTGCACTGAACTTTAGGATCTTTGAAGAAAATAACATTAAGAGGAAATTGAAATCTGCCAAATATGTTTAAAAAATAAGTTATTTCAGACTACTTATCCATGTGGAAAGGCTCATATTACCACTTAAGACTTTGAACCCATTGGTCACAGAGTCTAAAACCTGTAAAGCTTTTTTTTTAACTTCAAAAGTTAACCGCAACACAAAATCGCGTTAATTACCGTCAAGTACGGAACTGTATTTTTTTTATTTAATATTTGAAATACATGTTTATAACAAAATAATCTCAACTTTAGGTCAAATATAAGCATTAATTATTCAACACTCAGTAATAATATTGTTATTGTTTTGTGTTTATCTTTTTAGGAAGCTTAATTGTAAGCACAGCTTATTGTGTAGGTGTAAAATCAATGTCGTTACGCCAATTAGCATAGATTTAACCTTGTTTTTGATTATTTTTTTTTGGTTTCCTAGTATTATACCATTTTGAATTACATTTTCTTTTTTATTTGTAAATGGCTTAATTGTACTGAGGCGTGGGGTTCGAAAATAACTCTGAAGCACTATTACGTGCCGTTAAATATGCAACCTATGTAGATCTGGTGTAAATCTGGTTGCCGAACTCAATAAACGAAAAGGAGTAATATTTATTATCAGTATGTTAAATAGTAAAGCCTACGTTTGAATTTCGATTATACTGTTATCAAAATTTAATGTTAATGGACGGATATGCATGTGATATTAAGTTATATTATTATTTATTATGGTTAGTAATAATTAAAAAGAAACTAAAAGATTTTTTTTATAAAGGGTTTTGTTTATTTGAAATAAGAATTTGAATTTGAATATATTTAATACCAGCCGCAATATTTTGTAAAATGAATAATGAACATTTTAAAACACCTTATCACCATGTGTATGTGTTTCAATACTGTCGTTCAATAGTAATCGCGTTTCAACCTTGAGAATATCGCTTTCAGTAGTACTCAATAAGACTCGAAAAGAAATATTTATTCACAACTAATATTTCCCAGTGATCTTCTTGCAATAGGAAACGAATTCCATGCCCACGATTCCTTTATAGAATTATATTGACTAAGTGCAAGTGTAAAGCTTGCTGACTTCGCCTTCGGAGGGGTGGCACGCCAAGATCTGAGGTGTCTTCAGTACGAGTTTGAATTTCCTAGAGTCCGTAGGGATTCTTTTTGTGAACGGGATTGTTCTATCGCATTCTGAAAATGAGTGAAAAATTTTCCGTTATCAAATTTTGATTGAGACATGGGCACAGGGTGAAACATTTTCTTTGCAAAACTATAGGCCTATTGAGTAAGTGTTTTGTCAAGGACCCAGGTTTTCAGGTGGTTGAAGTTTTCTCAGAAGGCCGAGATAACCGAGAGAAGGCCGAACGAATACAATGTTACAGAAATAGAATGTTGATTTGTTTTTTTGATAGCCAGGCGATCGCTCCTAACGAATTTATGCCTCAAAGTCAAACGGTAAACCCGCATTTTTACCGAGAAGTAGACTTCGAAAAATAGTCATTCGTGTGAGACCGCACATCAAGGAGACCTGGGTACTGCATCACGACAGTGCCCCTTGTCACTCAGCGATTTCAATTTAGTTGACAATGAAGAGCACTGTATTGAAAAGGCTGTGACCGACCAACCAGCTGAAAGGAATTCCAATATCTAAGGTCCAGCGCTGTTCTGAAGAGTGGACAAACCGCTTCCAAGTCTTCCCAAGGCAACTATTTTGAAGGAGACAATGTAGAATTGTAATTTTAATTGAATAAAAAATACTGTGGAAAATCAGTTTCATTACTTTATTTCATTACTTTACACCTTGTATATTGACTAAACTTGTCGACAAATTGGATCATGCAAAATATTTTGACTAATTTTTGAGTGTTCCTTTTGATCTTCTACACTTTCATCCTTTCACCGTGGATTCTTTTTCTCTCCTCCGTCCACCTTGTCCCCGATCTCCCTGAAACTCCGCTCTCTGAAGCGACGTTCCACCTTGTATCTTGTTTTTGTATGTGTCTCTGTCCTCAATCTCTGTTGGATCTATTTGTGCCTTCCCCAGATCAGTTCTGACTTGTGCGATCCATGGTATTGTTGACTTGACCCCTTGTACGTATGTAAGAATTCTGTTGGTGAGTCTTGTCGGTGGGTCTACTGTATGTCCATAGAATTTCAACTTTCTTTTTCTTATGTCTGCCTCTACGTTGGATATTTTCTCTGCGGCTTTCCTGGAATGTAATCTGTATCCTTCCTCTGTTAATTTTGGGCCGAGAATTTTTCTCATAATTTTGCGTTCTTCTTTTAGTATGTTTTCTATGCCGCTTTTTGTGTGGAGTGTAAGTGTCTCGCTTGCGTATAGTGCCTCTGGTTTGATTAGTGTGTTGTAGTGTTAAGACACAAAGATAAGTCTTTGAGTGTGTGGATATGCATTTCTTATTGTAGATATTGTATGTCTTGCCGTATGCCCTCTTCATCGTCTGTAATCTAGTATTCTGTGTTATATTCTATCCTCCTGTTGGCTGACCCTGAGGGTGACTTTGTTTATCTTGACGTATTTTGTGTTCAAGTTTTATACATCTAATTTTGAGCAGAAGAATTCGGTTTTTTGAAAGGAGATTTCTTCTGCACATTCCTTGAGGACTTCTCTCTGTTTGGTTGCTCTTATTTCATTGTCTGCGCGTATGGCTAGATCGTCTGCAAATACTAGGCATGAGATTTCTATATTATCTTTGGGTCATCCGAGTCGTATGGGTTCCTCGTGTCCTTGGTTTTTCAGTTTTTTTTTCAGTTCCATTATGACTTTGTCCAGGACTAGGTTAAAGATGAGTGAAGATAACCCGTCTCCTTGAATCAACTCCACAGAATCAACGGTTAAAGAGTCCAACTGACGTCAGTTGGATTCTTCAGTCGAAGCGGACAACACTTGAAAATGCCAAATGAGATTTTGGCGAAACGTCGTGACTCTCCACAGAATCAACGGATCGACACTCGGAATGATTTAGAAACATATTCTACCATCCGTGAAAATATTAGATGTAACATCAAGCGTCTCCCAGGACCGGTTTGTGGTCTTAAGCCGTCATCAGCTGGGCTCAGGCTGAACGCCCGGAGAGCTGATGAAGGGAACGACTAAAGCCATATTAATATGCATGTTTTCATGGATGGAATAAATGTTAGAATTTTTCTTTCGGGTGTCAATCCGTTCTAATTCATGGGTGACATCTCAGAGCCCTTCGAAATTAAAACTGGAGTGAGACAAGGGGATGGACTCTCGCCACTCTTATTTAACTCTATTCTAGAAAAAGTAATACAGGAGTGGCGTGAAAAAAAGTCGGCCCTGAATATTGACCACCCCATTAAACTGGGGAGAACCAACATCAAAATTGATTGTCTAGCATTTGCTGATGATCTAGCAATTTTAGCTCAAGATGTATTAACGGCACAGAAACAGATTGAAATCCTAAAAGAAACAGCAGAAAAGGTAGGACTCCAAATTTCCTTTGAAAAGACACAAGACATGACCTGCAACAGACTAAGAACACCATTTCTAAAAATAAAATATGGTAACATCAGACGAGTCTCTCAATTCAAATATTTGGGTGAAATAATCATGGAAAACGGGGTGGGAAAAAGCGGCCAATAAGGGTAGATGTCAAAAAATGGAAACGGCATTGAGACTTACACAAAATATTTACAACAAAAAAATGCCTATCTAAAAACACAAAACTGAGACATTACAACACAGTTATTAAGCCAGAATGTCTATATGCTGCAGAAACGCTCATTTTGAAAAGAAAGAATGACATTGAGGACATTGAAAAGAAGGAAAGAAAGATCATAAGAAAAAATCTAGGCCCCAAACAAATATATAGCACAACATACCGACTTCGAGAAAACCAAGAAATAAAAGAATACACAGATATACATAGCGATATAAGAAAAAGAAGACTTAAGTTTTACGGACACATAAAACAGATGAATCCGAGTAAGCTAACTAGACAAATAGTCGAATTTTATGAAAATAAGAGTAGAGCTAAAGTAGAAATAATTAAATGGATTGCTGCAATTAAAGAGGACCTAAGATCAGCAAATACACAAAGTGAAATTCAGGATAGAGGCTGTTTCAGACTCAAGGTTAACGTTTGGAAGGTTGGACAGAGAGAAAAAGGTAGGAAGACTGGAACAACTTGGTCTGACGAACGGAAAAAAGCTCATAATGAAAGAATGAAATTAGTATGGGCGCAAAGGAAGGCTAACAACAACAAACGTCTCTAATTGTACTTCGCGTGGTCCACCAGGGCCCATACGTGAATAATAATAATAAAGAAAAGTAAGTTCCAAGAAGTAGCGAATCGAATATATATATATATATATATATATATATATATATATATATATATATATATATATATATATATATATATATATATATAATCTTCTATCCTCCCCCTTCTATATATCTATCCCCAATCTCTGTCGGAACCATTTGTGCCTTTCCCAGATCAGCTCTGACTTATGCGATCCATGGTACTGTTGACTTGACTCCTTGTATGTACGTAAGAATTCTGATGGTGAGTCTTGCCGGTGGGAGTCTACTAATATGTCCATAGAATGTCAACCTTCTTTTTCTTATGTCCGCCGCCACGTCGCTTTTTGTATGGAGTGTAAGTGTCTCGCTTGCGTATAGTACCTCTGGTTTGATCACTATGTTGTAGTGTCTTATTTTTACGTGTGTGGATAGGATTTTCTTATTGTAGATATTGTGTGTCTTGCCGTATGCCCTCTTCATCTTCTGCAATTGAGTCTTCTGTGCTATCTTCTCTCCTCCTGTGGGTTCGAGGATCTCTCCCAGGTATTTGAAGTGAGTGACCCTATTTATTTTGCCGTATTTGGTGTTGAAATTTTGGACATTTAATTTTGAGCAGAAGAATTCGGTTTTTTGAAAGGATATTTGTAGGCCAACTTTCTCTGCACATTCCTTGAGGACTTCGATCTGTTTGGTTACCCTTTTTTCATTGTCTGCGAGTATGGCCAAGTCGTCCGCGTAGGCTAGGCATGATATTTCTATGTTGTTTTTGGTTCATCCGAGTCGTATTGGTTTCCAGTGTCCTTGATTTTTTAGTTCCTTTTCCCATTCTCTTATGACTTTGTCCAGGACCAGGTTGAAGAGGAGTGGGGATAACCCATCTCGTTGGCGTACTCCGGTTTTAATCAGGAAGGGTTCGGAAATTTCTCCCATAAATTTCACTTTAGAGATTGTGTCGGTCAGTGTCGACTTGATCAATCGTAGTGTTTTGGGGTCGAGTCCGTGTTCTTCTAGGATGTTGAACAGAGATTTTTGGTCAATGCAGTCGTATGCTTTCTTGAAGTCAATGAACGTGCAGATGATTGGGCCGTTCCTGATAGCTTTGTATTTCAGTATTGTTTTTAAGTTAAAGATTTGTTCAGTGCATGAGCGACCAGGGCGAAAGCCTGCCTGGTACTCACCAATTTTATGTTCTAGTTGTTCCTGTGTTCTCTGGAGAAGGCATGCTGAGAAGATTTTGTAAGTGCCTTGTAGTAAGGAGATTCCTCTGTAGTTGTTCACATCTGTTCTGTCTCGTTTCTTGTGCAGCGGGTGTATAAGAGCACATTTTCATTCATCTGGTAATTGTTCTGTTTGCCAGATGTTCGTGATAATTTACGTGAGTTCCCGCAGTGAGTTTGGTCCGAGGTTTTTCAATAGTTCCGCGGTGATACCATCTTCACCGGATGTCCTGTTATTCTTCAGTTTTGAATGTGCCTGTGAATCTCTTTCTGTGTTGGTGGTAGTCATTCTGAGTGGGTATAGATACAATTTTCCTTACGGAATATTGTGTCGCGTTCGGGGCAATTGAAGATATCATAGAAATAGTCTGCCAGCTCCTGACAATTCTCCTGATTGTTTTGCACTAATCTCCCATTCCGCTTTCTATAGCAAAGATTTTGTGGTGTGTACCCACGGATTTCTCTTGCGAAAGTCCTATAAAAGTCTCTCGTGTTATAATTTGTGGAAATTCTCCTCTGTAGAGTCTAGTTGTTCCATCATGTACTTCCTCTTAGTTTGTCTAATAACTTTGGCGGTCTGTTTGCTAGTCTCATTAAAAAGCTGTTGGCTTTCTGGGGATTTTTTACTGTTGTACTCCTGAAATGCTCGTTTGCGTCGCTGCAATGCACTTTCGCATTCCGAGTCCCACCACGGGTGTTTTGTGTTCTTTTTCAATGGGATCAGTTCCTGTGCTATTTGTATAAATTTTTGTGGAATTATTCCCATGTATCTGCCTGTTCCTTTTCCCATTCCTCTGTTATGTTGGATTCCTTGATCCTTTTCGTGTCGAATTTTTGTAGATGTGCCTTCTTCTGATGAATTCTCCTTGGGGTGAATTTTACTTTGATTCGTGTTAGGTATTGGTCTGAGTCGATGTTTGCGCCCCTGCGGACTTGAACATCATGGATCTCTCTTTGTTGTGGGTATGAGATTGCAACGTGGTCTATCTGGAATTCTCCAATCTGTTGTATAGGCGATCTCCATGTCTTCTGTTTTCGTGGAGATTTTCTGAGGGATGTTGACATGATCTTCAGGTTATTCTGTTGGCATAGTTCGATGAGTCTTATGCCGTTCTTGTTGGTGAATTTGTGACCGGGTACTTTGCCTACGGTTTTCTGAAGGATTTTTTCCCTACCGATTTGTGCATTAAAGTCGCCCAGTAAAATTTTGATCTGTTCCCGAAATATACGTTCGGGTTCAGGCGTTGTCCGCTTCCTGCCACGTGGACGAAGGGTTGGAGCTTTAGGAAGCTATATATATATATATATATATATATATATATATATATATATATATATATATATATATATATATATATATATATATATAATATATACATATATTAAACTTGAACTAGAATGTGTTGGTGTCATCAAAAAAGTTTGTTACTCATAATATTTAGTAATGGTAAAAAAAAACTTGATGCGATAGAAATCGCGTTTATATCCATGAATCAAAAAGCTAACTGTAAATGTTGGAATTTGCTCTGCTACTAATGATTCATTCTTCTGCTCGTATTATTTATGATGCCGTCGTTGTATCCAATTCAACCGACAAAATTGAACACCATTAACATTAAGATACCATCGCAACGCCATAGACAATGGGGAACGGCGAAGCTAGATCGTTACTAAAAATACATCGATCGAAGGAAATACATTTTGACCTTCTCAATGCTAAAGAATCGACACACCTGGTGTGGGCTACGCTGTCCTCTTGAAATATTCATTCGCCAAAAAAACTTGTTCCGCAACATCACACAATTTCGGTTACGATAAGTTATTTTTGCCGATTATTTGATCTTTTGTTGACTTTGTCACGCTGTAACGTTTCTTCATACCGACATATGAGTAAAAAAAGTCGTTATGAAATGTTTGACCATTGTCATCTATATTTAATTTTTTTGGTATTGAATTTTTATTATGAAGATTTTATATGAAGTATCCATATTTATACAGTAGTAAAACGAATATGTCTTGTATTTTCCAAGGAGCATGCAGGGTCTTAAAGGGTTACTAAGCATGGGGTTTATAGTACTATGTTGCTAGAAGCGCACTAGTCATCAACTTATAAAAATAATAAATATATAAGCTATTAAAAACACACTCAAGAAGTATGATATGTGTCCATATCTAGGTTTAAGAATTTGACATCCTCGTTTAAGATATATTTATCTCATTTTTCAATTGGTTGGTAAAATATTTTTATTTGAATCATTATTCACATATCGTTTTTCCAAAGTTTTCATATTTTGATTTTTTAAATATGTTAAGTAACGAATATTTTCGTTATATAGAGTGGGCCAAGAATTTTTGAACTTAATAAACCTGTATCCTGTGCAAACGGAGGGTCGCTTCTCGGAATTATATTGGCAATGTGTAAAACAATTTTACAAATCTAATGATTCGTATGTTTACTGCATGCAATATCTTTTTGTGTGGATTATATGACATTAATTAGGGGAATGTGTCGCAGCATGAAATTAATCAAAACATGGCAAGACAATTCAGGAAACTGGTTTCAACCAGATCAAAAAAAAAAACAAAATGGCTGGGGAACGCGGAAATCAAAGTACACGTAAAAAGCAAGTTGTGATTTCTCTACAAAACAAAGAGTGGTGTATATCTCGATGATATTAAAAAATGTTATCTATTTTTAAAACGTTTATTTTAATTTACTGAGTAGTTTAATCTTTTTCTAATATTGAAAGGTGTAAAAACTATTGACGGAGCCTGTATAATGCATCTTTTATTAACAAAAAGAACGCGTCACGATTTGAACTTTTCAAAGACTGCACGAGAAGCTCGAAGCTCGAATCTAATCATTTGAGTGAAAAAGAGGTACGGGGTTGTATTTTTGTTTATGATTCATAACACAAAGGCAATATAGGTGGAATAAATCACACATGTTATTATGTATTATGAGTTTGTGCTATCAAATTAAATACAAACAATATACGTTATGTTCTTCAGTGAATAAATATTTCTATGGAGACTTGATAAAAATTGTTGGAACTACTTGAGATATCTTGAAGCTTAAATTATGTAGTACAAAATCAATCCAAGCTTTAGACAGATATAAAACTTTGCAGAACATTCATAATGTTCATAATTTACCACGGTTAAACTGCCGTCAAAATTATTTGAATATATTTTTTGCTAACAAGTAACTTTGTATAATGTATTCTACAAAATGCTTTGACTTGTATTATGAATCATAGGTTTTATAAATTAATTAGTATTTATCTTCTAGTTTTAATAATTAATATTATCAATCAGTTTGTAACCATCATGTTAATAAAGAATTAAAAGTTAGCATGAATTCATTTTTATCTTGTCTTCTCTGAAAATGATAAAGAACGTCTCAGTTTAAGGTAGTTCACTCGTAAATTAATTTTTCGTACGAATTTGATGAAAAAGAAATATGATATTGAGCTAAGTGTTAAAGTTGTTGGCCAATTCTGAAGCGAGATATTAATTAAAGTGTACATAATTAACTTGCAGTAGCCATGCAATGCTTGCCTTCTCCAAGAAAGATAAAGAACGTCTTTTTAACGAAACGTATTTCTTTAATGGAAAAAAGGGATTTTTTTAAAATTGAAATATTAAATTTATTGTGCATTATATTGGAATGGCCGAGGGTCGACTAAGGCCGGAACCCCACTGATGATATACGAGGGTTGCTATTTATGTACCTGGAATTGGCTACAATGGTGTTGTTAGGCGCCATCTGACATGTATATCGTAAAGTTTGACATTGCTGGCTGTATACGTACTCAGAACGTTTAGTCATATGGACGCTATTTCTATTGTTTAGTGACTTGAAAATTTCATCTCAGTAAAAAATGGAATTAACTCGTGAGAATGTTTGTGCGATGATTTACTACGACTTTAACTCACTCAATAACACTTTATCAATAACAGTTTATCTAACGACTCACTTAGTTTTTTGGTGATCAAACACCCTCTAAAATCATTGTATATCACTGGTTAGTGAATTCAATCGTTACCGTCGTTCGCTCATGGACGAATTTAAAGGAGATCGTCCAAAATTGGTTGTTGTGCCAGAAATCATCGATTCTGTGTGCGAACTGATAAAGCAAGATCGTCATGTGATTGAGGCATCCCTGTACATTAGTATGATACGCATATACAACATTTTACACGAACATTTAGTCGTGAAAAACATTTGTGCGCGTTGGATTCCGCATAATTTGACAAAAAAGGGCTTGTGTCGATTGGTGCAAAGAAATGCTCAAAACATACAATCGTGATGTGTCAAAAGCCGTGTATATCATCTACAAAGGTGAAAAATCTTGGATCTTTATTTACGAACCCGAAAGTAAACAGTAGTCGACCGTATGTGGCTTTCAAAATGAGCTAAACCCAACAAAATTGTTCGCGCAAGAATCACTTCGAAGCAAATGGTCGCCTGTTTTTTGGCGATAATGGGCATGTGGCTACAGTGCTACTAAAGAATCGTAAAAGGGTCAATTCTGAATGGTACAGAATCATTTGTTTGCTAGAAGTCTTTGAAGAAATACACCATGACAACGCGAGCACTCACACATCGGACCAAACAACTCAATATTTGACCGGTCAAAACATGGGATTGCTGGGTCATCCGCCGTACAGTCCTGATTTCGCACCCAATGAATATTTTTTGTTCCCGTTTGTGAAGAATAAACTTAACGCGGTCAGCGGTAAAAAATAAACGCGATGCCAGAAAAAGTGTTGATGCTTTCAAAATGTATGTTTTGGAGACACCTCAATCGGAATGGAAAAAGTGCTGTGAAAATTGGTTCAAACGTATGCATAAGTGTATCGATCGCGGAGAATATTTTGAAAAACAATAAATCCATTTTCATTGATAAATATTTAGTTTTATTTATTATTATATCCGGAATAATAAATAAAACCAAATATTTATCACTGAAAATGGATTTATTGTTTTTCAATACCAACAATTCATAAATACCAACCCTCTTATTATATAACACATATATGTATCCGTTAATAAGCACATACTTGTTACATAATATTTGAAATGTAAGAAAGTGCAAGTTGTGAAAAGTGTGTAAGTTGTGGAAGTGATACCTTAATAGGATTACTATAATAGTGTGCGTAAGCATTTTCAATACAACCAAAATATTAAAACAAAAATATAGTCTACATAACAACTATTAAAACCCGTTTTACCATTTCAAGAATATAAACACTTTTGGATCATCACTCAGATGGATCTGTATAATTCTCTTCCTTTTGGGCAGTTATAAGTATTCTGCAAATAGCTAATCTTACGAGAAATAGGAATGGATTGTGTATAAAAAGATGGGTTGTATTTGTTTTATGAGATATGGATTTCTGTAATTTTCCGTTTATTGTTAAACTTATTTTGAATCATAGATGTTAACAAAAATTTGTCATTGTATTCAGTAAATAACAGGCATCAAATTAACGAGACAAAATTTAGGTCTTACATGAGTGCCAAATTTTTTAATATATTTCACGATGATTAGAAAAATGATCCCATATGAAAACAGTTCAAATAATAAAGGTAACCAGAATCAAAAATTAATCTATTGAGAACGAAAAAAACAACTTTGAAAATTAATATTCTTATTAGAAAAGATAAATGTTCATAATTTTAATGAATGAAACAAGGAAGTAAGTAGTGCCGCAAGAAATACATAACGCATTTACCCTTCAACCAACATCAATGTCAAAATTAAAATCAGGCGTGAAATTTTACTCGAAGTCGAATTTTATCACATTATAGATCAATCATCTGCTGCTAAATTAAAAAAAAACCATTCAGGTCATTGAGGATGGTACTTAAATCGATTATAAGCTTGAGAATGTTTCTGGTTTAAATATTTTAGTTGTTCTCTTTTTAAATAAGCAAAATTTATTGTTTACATTGGACACTAAGAAGCCTTTAACATCGGTGCTTTTAGTTGAAGTGTCTCTGAGCGGAGTAAACTTTTTCTTACTATGGCTTTTCTAATTCTCTTTTTAATTTTCTTTTGTATTAAAACGACGACTATGTATTAGTTTATTTTATATATGAAGGCACATTGTCGAAATGGAGAATTAAGCGTTTTATTTCTAGACTTTGTAAAATGTCACATAGTCAAGGATTTTTTATTTTCTAATCCTGTTATTATTTGATAACTGGATTTTTGCATCTTGACACTTGAGAAACTGAATTCTTACGATTTTTTAAAATTAAACCGTACAGTATGAGCCAACTTTCATTGCAATTTGGAAAATCTCTTCTTCTGTGAAAATTTTAAAAAAGGGTTAAAACATCTTGATATTTTTCATCGGAATTACTGAAGAAAACAGCTGTAACTGACCTTTCAGTATGTTCATCATAGAAGTCATCTAAGCCATTTACAAACAGTTGATTGCGATGATACCTCATTCCCTCAGTATAACCACTGTAAACATTTTTCAGAAACCATTTAAAATCATAAATCAACATTATGACTTAAAATTAAATGAAATGTTATAACTGTGAAAATATTACTGGCGGAATGTAACTGCTGCTACATAATTTGAATGAAGTTAACTTTAAATCATGTGTAATAAACAATTCATTCACTATGAATATATATATATATATATATATATATATATATATATATATATATATATATATATATATATATATATATATATATATATATATATATATATATATCCCCTTTGTGGATCAGACCTTGACGTGGTAAAGGGGTTTGAGTAGGGCAATGAAGCTTTGAGCTATGCCGTCTGGAGTCTATGCTCCTGGGAGGGTCACCCCTGGCGGACAGGTCAAGGCGGAGGCCTCAGACTAACATGATCCAAAATCTGCCAACCCGCATTGGACCAGCGTGGCAGATTACGGTCCATACCTTCAACATGGTATTTCAGTATGTTGAAATATGACAGTACAACCTCAAACACGGCCCTCATTCCCCGGAGGCCAAGGGGCAACTACCTACGGCAGCGGGAAGACCTGCCCCAAGGCAGAGGGTGCTAAGAATCACCGGGTTAGATCAGGCTGCCATTGGACTTTTGACATTGCAACGTTAAATATACGGACTATGAAAACAGAGGCCCGATTGCAAGAACTGTTAATCGAACTTGACAACATACATTGGGATATTATTGGGCTCTGTGAAACACGAAGGAAGGGTGAAGAGTTAATCAAACTGGAACCAACTGGACACGTACTCTACACTCGAGGTACGGAAAATGGCCGATGTGGCGGAATAGGATTCCTCATCAATCGAAAGCTGAAGGACAGTGTGGTAAAATTTGAAAGTACATCCGACCGATTAGCCCAATGCGTCATTCAGCTGAATAAAAAGTTTAGGCTTCAAATCGTCCAAGCTTATGCACCAACTATAAGCCATAAAGATGAGGAAATTGAGGAATTTTATGATGATGTGGCCCAGCTTTTATACAAGGAGAAATGTAGGTACAAAATCCTGATGGGTGATTTTAATGCCAGAATTGGAACAACAAGAACAGACGAAAATGCAACTGGCCCATATGGAACTGGTGAGCGAGACAATAGAGGTGACAGATTAGTTGATTTTGCTGAAGGACAAGAACTATATATTATGAATTCATTCTATAAGAAAAATATCAGCAGAAAATGGACATGGAAAAGTCCATCTGGGCTCACAAGCGAAATTGACTACATCATGACCAACGATAAAACAATATTTACCAATTGTACTGTCCTTAACAATTTTAATGTTGGAAGTGACCACCGAATTGTACGAGCAAGGGTTCGGATTGACTGTCGAAAAGAGCGCGAAAAAATGGTAAGATCAAAGAAGGGCAAGGTGGATTCTGGAAAACTGCTGGAGAGAGGAAGCGATTTTGAGATTGCTTTGTCAAACCGGTTTGCTGCGTTACAAGATCCAGAGGAGGTGGAAATATCAGTTCAATATGAAGAAATCGCCAACAATGTACTTCAAACGGCTGCTTCAATAGCACCAGAGGAAAAATGTCTCAAGCAAACAAAAATCTCCAGTGAGACCATTGATTTAATGAAGAAACGGCGAGCAATGAGAAATGCAGGTAGTCCTTTTGGCAGGGTCGAGTACACTGAGCTCTGCAAAACTATAAGAAAACGTATCAGAGAGGACACGCGCCGATTCAATATGCAGCTAGTGCAAAAAACCCTGGAAGAAAACAAAGGAATTAACAAAGCTAAACAGAAGCTGAGAAACAAAAGAACGCAAATATATGCTTTAAAGCGTGAGGATGGCACAGTGTGCAGGACGCGTACCCAAATGTTAGAGATTGTCAGAAGGTTTTATTCCCAGTTATATGAAGATCAGAGCCAGTCAGGGACAGCAATACCCACGGAAGAACAATATATAATACCAGATATCCTAGTGGAGGAAGTAACAAATGCTATAGAATTGATGAAGAACGGCAAGGCTCCAGGAAAGGATAGTGTAACTGTCGAAATGCTAAAAGCTGGTGGTCGGACGTTACATAAAACCCTGGCAAAATTATACCCAAAATGCCTCAAAGAACAAAAAGTACCTGACTTATGGAAAAATGCAGAAGTGATCCTTTTACATAAAAAAGGAGCACAGGAAGATTTAAAGAACTACCGTCCAATAAGCCTCCTATCAGTGATGTACAAAGTTTTCACTAAGATAATTTCTAAAAGAATATTAAAAAAACTGAATGACGCACAACCAAGAGAACAAGCAGGGTTCAGAAGTGGATTCAGTACAATGGATCACATCCAGGTTGTACAGCAGGTCATAGAAAGGCACAACGAATACACCATGCCACTGTGCTTGGCTTTTATCGACTACGAAAAAGCATTTGATTCCATTTCAAAGCATGCGATAATGGATGCACTGCTTAGCCAAGGTGTAGAGAGAGCCTATGTAAACCTATTAGAATCAATATATGATGGAGCTACAGCCACAATTCACCTTGATGATCTTGAAGTGGGAATTAATATAGAACGAAGTGTACGGCAGGGTGACGCAATATCGCCTATTCTTTTCTCGGCTGGCCTTGAAGAAGTATTCCGTAAACTGGATTGGGAACAGGATGGGGTAAAGATCAATGGTGCAAACTTAAACCATCTTAGATTTGCAGATGATATTATTCTCATTTCACAAGACCCAGAGGAGCTGCAAAGACGCATACAAGAACTGCAAAGGGCTGGCGAACCATTTGGCTTGAAAATAAACCTGAAAAAGAGTCAGGTTATGTTCAATAACTTCGCTCAGGACAGAAGAATTTCAGTTTTAGGAAGGGATTTAGAGATTGTGGACAGCTTTGTATATCTTGGGCAGAGGATTTCCATGGAGGGGAATTCCGCCCGGGAGGTGGAACGGCGTGTTAAATGTGGCTGGCAGGCATTTGGTAGGCTCAACATAGTGTTTAAGAGCAGGCTCCCACTTTGCCTGAAAAGAAAAGTATTCGATCAGTGCGTTCTACCCGTTATGACATACGGAAGTGAAACCTGGACACTCACATCGCAATCAATTCAAAAACTTCGGGTGGCACAGAGGGGAATGGAAAGATGTATGCTTGGCATTACAAGACGAGACAGAAAGTCCTGCGCATGGATCAGGGAACAAACAAAAGTCTGTGACATCATTGGAAGAGTAAAACAGTTGAAATGGAGATGGGCAGGCCATATAGCGAGGCGATGGGACGACAGATGGACCAAGGCAATCCTGGAGTGGATACCGCTTGATCGCAAACGTCCGCGAAGAAGACCGAAAGCACGATGGACTGATGACATCGTTAAGTATATTGGACCCGAGTGGCAGAGGAAAGCCCAGGACCGTGAAGGTTGGAAGCATGCTGAAGAGGCCTTCATCCTGCAGTGGATCGATACGGGCTGATGATGATGATGATGATATATATATATATATATATATATATATATATATATATCATCATCATCATCATCATCATCAGCCCGTATCCACTGCAGGATGAAGGCCTCTTCAGCATGCTTCCAACCTTCACGGTCCTGGGCTTTCCTCTGCCACTCGGGTCCAATATACTTAACGATGTCATCAATCCATCTTGCTTTCGGTCTTCTTCGCGGACGTTTGCGATCAAGCGGTATCCACTCCAGGATTGCCTTGGTCCATCTGTCGTCCCATCGCCTCGCTATATGGCCTGCCCATCTCCATTTCAACTGTTTTACTCTTCCAATGATGTCACAGACTTTTGTTTGTTCCCTGATCCATGCGCAGGACTTTCTGTCTCGTCTTGTAATGCCAAGCATACATCTTTCCATTCCCCTCTGTGCCACCCGAAGTTTTTGAATTGATTGCGATGTGAGTGTCCAGGTTTCACTTCCGTATGTCATAACGGGTAGAACGCACTGATCGAATACTTTTCTTTTCAGGCAAAGTGGGAGTCTGCTCTTAAACACTATGTTGAGCCTACCAAATGCCTGCCAGCCACATTTAACACGCCGTTCCACCTCCCGGGCGGTATTCCCCTCCATGGAAATCCTCTGCCCAAGATATACAAAGCTGTCCACAATCTCTAAATCCCTTCCTAAAACTGAAATTCTTCTGTCCTGAGCGAAGTTATTGAACATAATCTGACTCTTTTTCAGGTTTATTTTCAAGCCAAATGGTTCGCCAGCCCTTTGCAGTTCTTGTATGCGTCTTTGCAGCTCCTCTGGGTCTTGTGAAATGAGAATAATATCATCTGCAAATCTAAGATGGTTTAAGTTTGCACCATTGATCTTTACCCCATCCTGTTCCCAATCCAGTTTACGGAATACTTCTTCAAGGCCAGCCAAGAAAAGAATAGGCGATATTGCGTCACCCTGCCGTACACCTCGTTCTATATTAATTCCCACTTCAAGATCATCAAGGTGAATTGTGGCTGTAGCTCCATCATATATCGATTCTAATAGGTTTACATAGGCTCTCTCTACACCTTGGCTAAGCAGTGCATCCATTATCGCATGCTTTGAGATGGAATCAAATGCTTTTTCGTAGTCGATAAAAGCCAAGCACAGTGGCATGGTGTATTCGTTGTGCCTTTCTATGACCTGCTGTACAACCTGGATGTGATCCATTGTACTGAATCCACTTCTGAATCCTGCTTGTTCTCTTGGTTGTGCGTCATTCAGTTTTTTTAATATTCTTTTAGAAATTATCTTAGTGAAAACTTTGTACATCACTGATAGGAGGCTTATTGGACGGTAGTTCTTTAAATCTTCCTGTGCTCCTTTTTTATGTAAAAGGATCACTTCTGCATTTTCCCATAAGTCAGGTATTTTTTGTTCTTTGAGGCACTTTGAGTATAATTTTGCCAGTGTTTTATGTAACGTCCGACCACCAGCTTTTAGCATTTCGACAGTTACACTATCCTTTCCTGGAGCCTTGCCGTTCTTCATCAATTCTATAGCATTTGTTACTTCCTCCACTAGGATATCTGGTATTATATATTATTCTTCCGTGGGTATTGCTGTCCCTATATATATATATATATATATATATATATATATATATATATATATATATATATATATATATATATATATATATAAAGAAAAGTAACATAAAGTAATAACGTAAAGTAAAGTAATATAAAGAAAAGTAAAAAGTAATTGGTTGAACTATGTTCGCAGTTTAATCTAAAAATAATGTCAACACATTTTAAGAAGAAAATAACAAAACAAAAGACCTGGAGGTGCCCAAACACGTACATAGGTGAATTTCAAATTGACCATGTTGCCATTTCGTACCCCAATTATAAAGAGATTTTGAATGTTTAAGTCAGGAAAGGAGCTAACA
Organism: Cosmopolites sordidus; assembly: GCA_031761425.1. Taxonomy (NCBI): domain Eukaryota; kingdom Metazoa; phylum Arthropoda; class Insecta; order Coleoptera; family Curculionidae; genus Cosmopolites; species Cosmopolites sordidus. Next base: position 92,372 of record JARFXV010001130.1, read on the forward strand.
TAGACACGGATCACTACTTGACTAGAATCAAACTTAGCTTAAAACCTCGAAAACTTATTCAAAAGAGACTGCTAATACCAAAGTTCGCCCCAACGAAAATAAAACCATCCCTAACAGAAGAGCTTGATAAACAACCAGCACAGAACTGGCAAGAATTGGAACAAAAAATTATTAAAACAGCCTTAAAGTTGGTCCCTTTACAAAAACGTAGAAAACATCCGTGGTGGGATGAAGTTTGCGAGCAAGCAGTATTAAGCCGAAGTAAAGCATTCAAAGATTGGAACAGTCAAAAAACAGCAATAAACTATAACATCTTTTTGGAAGTAAGAAAAGAAACATCGAAGCTAATTAGACAGACTAAAAGAAAATATGAAAACAATCAACTTAATGAAATAGAAAAAGATTTCCAAAAAAATAACACCCGAAACTTTTACAAAACATTTAAAACTAAATTAACAGGCTATCAACCCCAAAGTCTTTGCTTCCAAAAGGAAAATGGACAATTAGCTCTAAATGACCAAGACAATTGCAAGGAACTTGCGAAGTATTTTGAACAAATACTAAACTGTCCTGAGCCTTTAAACAAATTACCAACACTAAACCCTAAACAAACAAACCCAGATTCATTACCACCGAATGAAGATGAAATAATTAGGCAAATCAAGCGGCTTGAAAATAACAAAGCTTCTGGTGAAGATGGAATCACTGCTGAACTTTTGAAATCCGCTGGTCCAGGTACAATCAAGGAAATAACCAAAATTCTACAAGAAGTTTGGCGAACCGAACGGATTCCGGATGATTGGAAAGATGCTCTAATCCATCCACTACACAAGAAAGGAGATAGAACGGATGTAAACAACTATAGAGGGATATCTCTTCTCCCAGTTTGTTACAAGATTCTATCTCAATGTCTACTAGACCGAGCACAAGGACAGTTGGAACCTAAAATTGGTGAATATCAAGCAGGTTTTCGACCGGGCAGATCCTGCCCTGAACAGATCCTGAATCTAAAGTTGATCCTAAGACATCAAAAACTGTACAATAAAAATCTCGTCTGTACATTTGTGGATTACAAAAAAGCATATGATTCTATAGACCGCGAATCTTTATTCCGAATCTTGAAAGAACAAGGACTAGATCCGAAAACGCTGGCAATTATTAAAGCAACATTAACTAACACAAGGTCAAAAGTTAAATTCATGGGTGACATCTCAGAGTCCTTCGAAATTAAAACTGGAGTAAGACAAGGGGATGGACTCTCGCCACTCTTATTTAACTGTGTTCTAGAAAAAGTAATACAGGAGTGGCGTGAAAAAAAGTCGGCCCTGAATATTGACCAGCCCATTAAACTGGGGAGAACCAACATCAAAATTGATTGTCTGGCGTTTGCTGATGATCTAGCAATTTTGGCTCAAGATGTATTAACGGCACAGAAACAGATTGAAATTCTAAAAGAAACAGCAGAAAAGGTAGGACTCCAAATTTCCTTTGAAAAGACACAATACATGACTTGCAACAGACTAAGAACACCATTTCTAAAAACAAAATATGGTAACATCAGACGAGTCTCTGAATTCAAGTATTTGGGTGAAATAATCATGGAAAATGGGTTGGAAAAAGCGGCCAATAAGAGTAGATGTCAAAAAATGGAAACGGCATTAAGACTTACACAAAATATTTACAACAAAAAATGCCTATCTAAAAACACAAAACTGAGACAATACAACACAGTTATTAAGCCAAAATGTCTATATGGGGCAGAAACGCTCATTTTGAATAGAAAGAGAGACATCGAGGACATTGAAAAGAAGGAAAGAAAAATCATAAGAAAAATCCTAGGCCCCAAACAAATAAATACAACAACATACCGACTTCGAGAAAACCAAGAAATCAAACAATATACAGATATACATAGCGATATGAGAAAAAGAAGACTTAAGTTTTACGGACACATAAAACGGATGAATCCGAGTAGGCTAACTAGACAAATAGTCGAATTTTATGAAAATAGGAGTAGAGCTAAAGTAGAAATAATTAAATGGATTTCTGCAATTAAAGAGGACCTAAGATCAGCAAATATTACACAAAGTGAAATTCAGGATAGAGGCTGTTTCAGACACAAGGTTGACGTTTGGAAGGTTGGCCAGAGAGAAAAATGTAGGAAGACTGGAACAACTTGGTCTGACGAAAGAAAAAAAGCTCATAGCGAAAGAATGAAATTAGTATGGGCGCAAAGGAAGGCAACAACAAGAAACGCCTCTAATTGTACTTCGCGTGGTCCACCCGGGCCCATACGTGAATAATAATAATAAAGAAAAGTAAGTTCCAAGAAGTAGCGAATCGAATATTTACTTAGATAAAAAGATGAAGGAAATAAAATTTACATAAAATTTGATTTGGATCCATATGTAAGTAATATTATTCGTACAGTAAAGAAAAGTAAACTTGACTTCTGAGAAAGTAACGAAAAAAGACACGGGCAAAATGCCAATCGAAAATGTCTGAAGGAAGCGAATGGTGCTTACTAATTCTTTTACTGTTCTACTTTTGACTGCCTTTCATAAATAACTAAATATTTTCTATTTTCTTTCGAATATATCGTTTGTTTTCTTTCTTTAATACTATTAGTATTAGTACATTGCCAAAAAATATATAGTGTTGTCGAGGTGTAAAATACGTTGAAAAAAGAGATCGTTGAGCTTAGATATTAATACAATTTGATGAGGAAATACAAAAATATCACTTATACTGCATGGTCCATTAATATAAAATTTTCAAAATTAGATTAAAATAAAACTGGCTGCCTGAAAATAAATGTTTATTAAAAGTGAAGAAAACAGTGGGAATTCCATTTTTAAAAATATCATCTTTGAGATGGTTCTAAAAAAACATATATAGAATGATTATGCCTCTAGTTGACATAGCTGCCCAGAATTTTTCATTGAGCGAAGTGCTCGATGATGCTCTTCAAAGCCCTGCTCGTATCATCAGGACATGCATCATCAGGACATGATTTAATCTATCAGATAAAAATCTCTAATATCTCTTCGAGTAAATCTCTTCGAGTTTAGAGTTTTCTTATTAAGGTCTTGATTAAATTCACACTGATACACTGAATAATGCGAGTCTTCCCCCTCGCTTTGCGTGAGAGATATATGTTATTAAATCCAAACATTATTAGCGATTGTAAATCGTTTCGCACAATTGGATCAATTACAAAAAAAAATCAACTGGCTAGTCCCCGTACGGCCCAAACTTTAGAAAATGCTGAGAGAGTGAGAAAGTGGGTTCTTCAGAGTTCTAGGTGATTTTCTAGGCATCGCGCTCTAACTTTGGGTTTATCTTGTCGCTCGCTACACCGCATTCTACACAACTAGTTGAAATTTCATCGGTACAAAATACTTATGCTTCAAGGTGATTTTGTTCCAAGTAAGATTATTTAGTGAAAGAGTGTTTAAAATGATTAATTTTTATGATGAGTGATAAGAAATATTTCCATTCGGATGGTTATGTTAATCAGCAAAAGTGTCGATTTTGAACAGCAGATACCTCTCCATAGTGTTTAAGGTTACAGTTTAGTGTGACGTTTCGAAAGTAGGGATCGTTGGATTTTCCTTTTTTGAAGAAGAAGAGGTTACAGTAACAGTGGCCCCAGAGCAGAAGCTTGGCAACATGCGACGCAATTTTTGCATTCATATATTTGATTTACGGGTCAAGATAGAGAAAAATATGCTTCCCTAGATGCTAATTGCTAATAATAAATATTTCCCCAATACTTAATCTCACGGGTGATGTCCCTTGGCTCACAAGTTCACCGGATTTGTCTCTTTACGATTTTTGTCTAGGGGTTTACCTTAAATCGAAAGCTTACATTGAAAATCTTCGTACAATAAATTAACTGGAAGTTGCCATTTACGAAGCAATTGTAACTTAGAAATACTTATTTCCGTAACTAAATAATCAATGTAAACAAAACTATACCAAAACTGCATTTATTACAGGTTGTTTTAGTGTTAATGGCTTTTTTATATTGAAAATCAACGAAGTTAGAATTTGAAAAACATTCTATCTCTTTACATCAGTATGCACTTTTCTCGATGTTAATTTTGAAATATTTATTTTATGCCACAGTTTATATTGTGGAAGAAGATTTTTCTTGATGGAGCTGAAATAAATTAATTCCTATAATAGTAATAACATAAAAATATTATACTTAATTAGAAAAAAAAAATAGATTAAATATTTTTCATAAGTAAACGTGATGACATAAATTGTTTGACTATTTTGTTAAACATAATTATCACATTTTCATTGATGCAATTTGTATTTATTACAGTTGAAATGATTGTACGTGACAAATTTAGAGATCTGTATTACAATTATTCTAAATATAGAACCACCATATGCAAATATCAATAAAACGATGTAGTCTCCCCATATTTTATTCAGTGAATTGTTATATACAACTCATCGCATTTCCGAGATATTGATAACAATGTTTTTAATACCTATTATTCTAGTTATTTAACAATTTAACGAGGTATGATTGTTTTTTTCTGAAGCTGTGTCACCTATAATTTTAAATCAGTTAAATTGAACATTTTGATGACTCAACTGGTCATCAACATAAAGTATGAGTCACAAGTGCGGGCCATTGATAAGGAGATTTGCAAATAAAACATGCTCATCTTAATACGAAATTGTTGTCAGTTGTATCGCGTGTATTACTTAATAGTTTATTATAGAATACGATGGAGTTCAACCTGATTGTTTTATGACTGATTTTGAGAACAAGTTGATTAGAAAATTGTGTCAATTCTTTAAATCTATCCCGGATATAGGTTTATAAGAGATTTAATTTAAAAGGATAATAACAATTTTGATTCAAATGTCTTTAAAATAATTTAAATGAAATTATTTAATTTGAATAGACCTCAATTGGTTTTTTGACCTCAAAAACAATTTTCATGATTGTCATTTTAATCTAACAGAAGAGGTTAATACTGCTACAAGAAGGATTTTTATTTATTTTTCTTATCTGGAAAAACATTTAATATAAACTGTCCCATAAAACTTAAAGCGAACATCATTTGCAATGCATTTCACTGTTTGATCAGTAGAAGCGCAAACCTTCTTTCTTTGGACGTTTTTGAAGAGTAACCAAGACTCATTTCCAGTGACGAGAATTTTCAGGAATGACGTTTTCTCATTTCTCTGCGTTGGAAGTCGCATACGGTTGGCTTTGTTTTTGTTAGAGAGCTCGTGCGGAACTCATGAGCGAACATCCAACAATAGCCAATTTCTATGCCTTACTGAGTTTCTGGAGACGGCGCACGAATCGTAGATTGGTTGACATTGAAATATTCGGCTAACATTAGAGTTATAAAGCTTTTGTTCTCTTCCACGGCTGTCAAAAGTATCTGATTATTCAAATCCGATAGTCGACTTCTTCCTGAGTTTCTTCCTTGAAGCGGTCAAACCATTCTTGATATTGTCTTTCGCTGATTGTGCCCTTATCAAAAAGTTCGTTGAGATCGCGGATTGACTGTACCGTTTTTCATTCATTTTCGAAGTGGTGACGAACGTGAATATAATTTTCGGCACGCATTTTTATCAAGTAAATATACAAGAATGTTTTTTTGAATAAAAAGTAAACAAAACGGTGATTTTCATAAGTAAAAAATGTGCAAAAATTATGCGCGGATAACAATGTATCTAATATTTGGTACTATGCAGTATGGTGGTCTGCCTGTTCTCTGTAATATGTAACCTCTACCACCTGAAACCTTAGAAGTATTGCACTATTATTATAATTGTATCAAGAATGTTGAAATAATTTCTCTATCTAATTCATTCCATCAAAATGACTGACATTCTTGTTAAACCAAGAATGAAACCACCGATTCCAATTTTCAATTTGAAGTTAAATACAATATGGATAAGTTGTTTTGCATGTGATAATATTTATTTGAAGTTACTTTATTGTACCCTTTTGTTTTGATTGATGATATTTGATTGATGATATTTCGGTTGATGATAATTCGGTGCGGTTCGGTTGATGATATTTTTGCTATATGGCAACATAGCATTGACGATCTAAATATTTTTTTACAAGATATAAATTCTCGAGAGCCTACAATTAAGTTTACTTTAGAGATGAAGAAGGAGAATACATTGCCATTCCTCGACACGTTAATAATAAAACAAAACAACACATTAAAAACTACAGTTTACAGAAAGCCGACAAAACAGATAGGTATCTCAATTTCTTTTCAAATCACTTAAAATCGGTCAAAATAGGAGTAATTAAAAGTTTATATGATAGAGCAAAACTTGTTTGTACCGACAGTGATACACTACAAAAAGAAACAAATCACATAAAAGGCATTTTAATAAAAAACAATTACTCAAAACATTTTATAGATAAATCACTTAAAAATTTTGATACTAGACAAAACAGGCAAGTTATTAATAACAATAATAATAACTCTCAAACAATTAACCTCACAATTCCTTATATTCGCGGTATTTCTGACACAATTAAAGGAGTAGGAAATACATACAACATAAGAACGACATTTAAAACAAAAAATACTCTTAGATCTCTATTAACAAAGACTAAACCAAACAATATACAACAAAATACCAAAAATGTGGTTTATAAAATTCCCTGCGAATGTGACAAATTCTATACAGGTGAGACATCTAGACCGTTAGATGTTAGAGGAAAAGAGCAATAAACCTTCTTAGAAAGGGCGATTTTAATAAATCTAGAATTTGTCAACACGCATGGGAAACGGGTCATAAAATCAATTGGAATAATTCCAAAACGGTATTAAAAGAATCAGTAACAAAATACAGAAGATTAAAAGAAACCGCTATAATTAATTTAAATAAAAATAACTGTATTGCTATGCCTTCGGTAGATTTAAATTCAATATGGTTCCCGATTCTAAAGAATACAATTAAACACATTTAAATATTTGAATACACAATCAGTACAATAAACAATCACACAGTAAACATTACCTACATATATATATATATATATATATATATATATATATATATATATATATATATATATATATATATATATATATATATATATATATATATATTTTGGTAGTATGTCACTGTCATGAAAATCTATTGTTGTCAATGTAAGTATCGTTGACATATACAAAAAAATATATTTACTTTCACTCGTTACTTTATATATTACCAATTAATATAATTAATTTTTTAGTTTAGTTTTGAAAACGGGGGGGAGAGTACCCTCCGAAACGTTAACGTTAAAAGTTTGTAAAATTTTCTATAACATTTTTATATCTTTAAAATTTTGTTCGTTAGGCAAATTTATTACAAAAAAAAATCACTGAGAAATTTGTCTCTGTTTGGTTTTTTTTGTTTTTACCCAGTGATTCTTTCTTTAAATAAGAACAGGTATTTTTGATATTTTTTGAGTTTTAGATAGTGGCAAAAAAACCCAAATAAAGGAAAAAATAGTAAGGACAAACAGATAATTTTTCGAAAAAATCACCTTTTCAGATGAAGCACAGTTTGAAATTAGTGACTATGTTAATAAACAAAATTGTCGCATTTGCGGTGAGGAAAATCTACGGTTGATTCACGCGAAACCTTTAGATCCTAAACGAGTCACTGTTTGGTGTGCGTTATGGTCAGGAGGTGTAATTGGGCCGTATTTCTTTCAGAATTCGGCTGGTGAAGCTGTAACTGTAAATGATGTTCGATTTCGTGAGATGATAACTGAATTTTTGTGGGTTGAATTGAATAATATTCTAAGGTTCTAACAGGATGATAATGAAACAATTGATTTATTGAGAGAAAAATTGCTGGAAAAGTTATGGCAAGAAGCGTTGGACGTTGGACTATTTTCTTTGGGGTTACGTGAAAAGCCAGGTCTATAAGAATAATCCACAATCGTTTTTGAACAAAAGTATGAAATTATTCGAGTCATTGGTGAGATAAAGTCAGTCATTGATGAGAATGTCAAACACTATGCTCCAATTATCAATAAAAAATATTTTGAAACCAACGAAAATTCTGTGTTTTATTCGATAATTAAAAAAAATCCTCTCAATTTATATCTCTATATATCTTTTAAGCATCATCCTTTAATTCTTATGAATAGCGTAGCTATTGTGTAATAAAATGTCAAATAATGTCAAATAATCAAGTACATGTACTTGAGTTTCTTAACTTTATAATTTTTATTGGTAAAAATGTTTTAAACGGTAAAATTGTTTTATTCGTTACGTGTACTATTACCTTGTAGTTAACTGTTATTAATAAAAAACTGTTACATAAAACTGTTATTAATAAAAAACATAATATCAATTTATTCGTGCTAATGCGTTTAATAATTTTCAAAATAACTACTTACTTCAATACTGAATCGATTTTACATGTTTAAAAATGAAGAAAAAACAAAATCTATATGACGGCTTATTAAATGGTATTTGTTGAATTTTTGTCCAACAAAGATTGAGTAAAGCAGGTGTTATGGAAAAAATTTGAACTTGCGACTCAGTCTTGATTCATATTAATACACCATCATGTTTGTAAAACATAAAAGATAAACGATATAATTTTAATCCATTGATAGTTGATATTACATTTCCACTTCAAACAACCGTATCCAGATTTACGAGACATTATCGCATAATCTGACGTATCTGTAATTACCGAAGTTGGCTGGTCAAACAAATAAAATTAATGTATTACCGACACGTCATTCTTTCTTTTAGTGATTGCGTTTCGTTTACATACCACTCGAGTTTTTCCGACGCATTGAAACAACGCTTCCATCAGAACTACTAAATACCAATCGACATCCGTTTTCCAGATAATATCTATTGGATTGAAATGTGAGTGAATAAGTGATCAAATAATACAACATAAAACGTATCTAAGTACAACGATGAACAGGAACCTTTTCGTTATAAAATATACTAATATTAGATCATCTCCTTGCTGATTCGATAAAAAATGTTAACTTTGATAATTAGGAGTTTAGGTTTTTGACATTAAATAATAAAATATTATTTCAACTACTAGCAATAAAAATTAGTAATAACAAATTTGGAGGCTGTACTTCGAGAAAACCGAAGCTGTAATCGGGGGAAGATTTTGGAAAATATTGTGTTCAAGTCCAGGTGTTTCACAACATTTCTGTAAGATGATGCCAACTCTTTTACTACTTAAATATGGGTAAATGTCATCTCCTGTAATTAGGCCACTCAAAGGTCGAAATGCATTTACAATCCACTGAGAAAAGCGTATGTACTGTATTTAAATAGGCAAAATTGCAAGTTCCGACAAGGAAACCCCCTTCAATCATACCAGTCCGAGGCTGGGTAAGGTGGGATACCTTCTGAGAGGTTTTCTAGAAAAACATAGGAAATAATTGAAGGTTAAGACTTGCTGATGGTGGTTCGGAGACCGTGTTAACTTGTACATTCAGTAACGAAATATTGGCACAAGCGTTGAAGACCCCCAAAAGAAATAAATAAATCTAAATTAAGATAGATCAGTGACTTTACGATTTGACATGAAATATAAAATATAAAGATACTGATACTTCAAACTGATACTTCAAACATAAAAAAATTATGGCCTCCCCCTCCCGTTGACTCAAAAAAGGTGCTTCTTCCGATTCTCCATATTAAGCCTAGACCAATCAAAAACTTTGTCAAAGCCATGGACAAAGAAGGTAATGGTTTCAAAAACCTAAAATAAATATTCCCTTGATTAAGTAATGTAAAACTAAAAGAAGGCATATTTATTGGACCTCAAATAAGGAGCTTCTAAGTAATTTCCAGTTTGAAGAAAAATTAAATGAAAAGGAATTGGCAGTTTGGAAGTGTTTTGTAAGTGTCGTGAAAGGATTTCTGGACAACTAGAAAGATGAAAACTAAAAAAACCTCATAGATGAACTCTTAAGGCCAATTAATTACTAGGATGTCGAAGGTCCTTAAAATTTTTTTATTACACTCCCATTTGGATTTTTTTTTCGGAAAATTTGGGTACGGTAAGCGATGAACAGGAAGAGAGATTTCATCAGGACGATGGAAGCAAGATATCAGGGACGCTGGAACCCATTTATGTTTGGAGAATACTGTTGGTTTTTAAAAAGAGATGCAGCTACAGAACACAAGAGGAAAAAGTGAAAGTTTTTGTCGTTGTCTGACATTTCAGGTAATATATTTTTTATTTACATAAACCTCAGTAATGCATTTGCCTAGATTTAACACGTTTTACATGTTAATATTAAATAAAAATTAGATTATAAAAATATGTCGTCTTTTTTTTCTCCACCACCGACCCCCTGTAACAAAAGTACTGTACGTGTTATAGCTTATCAGTTTCGGATTTAGGACTACAAAATTCTTCATATACGCCGTATATACATATCGATTTTACCTCAAAAAAGTTTAAATTTTGTATAGTTTTTTTTTCGAAAAACATAAAAAAATCAACGACAAATGGTTTTAACAATTACAAAATTCGCTATAATTTTCTAACTTGCGAAAGCGAAATGATATGAAACTTCTCTCGGATATCAAGGACAGTCATACACTCTTAAAAAAAATAAATGGTTGTATTGGCTTGTTCTAAATGGCTATATCGAAAAAGAATGTCGGTATTTTATAATAAAAATCTATTGTATTCTAAAAGAATAGTGATTGAAATTAAGTATGTGAATACTGATATATATATAATCATATACTATCATATACTATAAAATAAGAATATTTACTTTTAAATAAATCTAAGAGTTAGATAAGGTGATATATTTATATCTGACAGCAATACATCAATTTCGCAAAATAGGTGACATCTGATAAGGTTTCGTGTTTCTGGGAATTAGTTCCATTAATTCTCATTTAAATTTCCAAAGTGTCTTTACCATGTTGATACTATGTCACTATCAAATTAGTTTATTATTTTTATGTACTCTATTTTACATCTCTTTAATTAACTCCATATTCTTTTACATCATATATTTTATCAGTTCCTGTCAATATTACTTATTAAGAAGGTAATTCATTTCACATTATTCTAAGAATATGACAAAAACTTACTTACTAATATGACAAAATATTACTTGCAAATATACTTTATTATTCTTATTTTATTCCCTTTATTCGCGTATTTTTTCAGTAATATTTTGCATCTCAAAGAAAACTTTTTAAACATTTCTTAAACACAAAACATTTTTTTATATATTTTTACTTTATCAAATATATTACCTTACTTCACATAAGTGGTGGCTAATGCATTTACTCCAGAAAAGTATGCGTCCATGATACGAGGATCGTTCGAAACGCTTCCAGCCTGACAAAGAAAACACAATATTTTTGTCTCACTTTTGCTAGTTACATTACATTTCAAAACATTTCGACTAACGACATGTCAACTTTTTAATACCGTCAGTATAATGCAGTAAAATAATGCTTCAGCTTTTGATGAAGTTAACAGCAGTCATTTCTTCGGGCATGGGAAGGGGAACTACTTACTGGAAGTCAAATCTGGCGAATGCGGTGCATATGGAAGCACGCAGGTGCCAAAAAAGCGATGTTTCACCACGATAATCGTGGTGAAACATCGCTTTTTTGGCTCTTTGTGGTCGTTTGGCCTGAAGAATACCAAACTAGTTTGAAGTCTTTCGTCCACTGTTCTTTCAACCAGTTTTGTCTAATATTATAAAGCAGAAAACAATGAAAAACTAAATAAGTCTAAATATTCTTTAAATATGTTTATTGGAATTCGTCTTTGGTGGCTAACAAATTCGGCACCTACTGAGCAGAGAGCTTTTTCGTAGCATAGCGCGAAAATTTCGTGTAACAGGCAGTGGACAAGGAAAATTGTTCATTCGAATGTGTCTTTAGTCAAGAGTTAATCAATGTGTGTCAAATGAAGTGGATACGGTCTATCGAGATGTTTTCAATCTCAGCAAGAATACCCTCAGTCAGTGATCATTAAATATGACATTGTAGATTTTTGTGACGATTTTGTCGGTCGTTGCTGAGGTTTTTGTGAGTTCCGACCATTCGTCATCTTCAATGGATGAAGATCACGTTTAAATTTAACACCCACCTTTTTGCCATAAAAAAAGAATGGAAATAATCGTTTAGGGTAGAATCTATCTCTCGTCGGGGTTAAATATTATATATTAGAATAATGTATTTTAATTTTATATTTTTTTCTGAAAATGAATAAACTTGTTTGCTTTACTCGATCGTTACGGAAAACAAATAAATGCACACATTTGAAATTTCGTAGTACGTCATCTAATGAATCATACTTGACAGATGATAAGCCATTTATCAAGCTGAGAACATTTCGAACGACCTTCGTAAACATGACATTTTATTGACATCTTATTTCCATTAATTTTTTGGTTTTGTAAAATGTTATCTACCATTAATAAATAATGTAAAATATTTACACTTTTCTTTACAAAAATTAGTGACAAAACATTATTGAATCTGTGTATTTCCAAATTATTACTAATATCTTATTTCTTTATTCCATGTTTTTTTTTGTTTTCTTTATAACATTTGTACTGGATTTGTACAATTTAAAATGATTTTAATCACTATATGGCTTAACTAACAGCTACAATTAAGATCTTTCAAAATTCTGTTTATTATTCCGTATTATTTAGCTAACTACAACAAACACTATCTCTTCATAGAGATTAGGCGAAATTTTTACTTAATTTATCAGCAACTGTATAAGTACCTTCAGTTTTTTTCAACTTTAACGTATTTTATATCAGTGTAAATTAATGTTTTATTAATAAAATGATAAAACATCAAGAAGGTACACTGTTGATACTATAAATTTCCGAGTAGATCTAGCACGGTCATTATAATAATCTGTAATTCTGAAAGATATGGACCGAATTAGGCCATATAAGCCTTTTTGTGGCAAGGTATGTCAATCGCCTTATACACATGCTTCAAATTTTTTTAAAGTTGTAAAGTACGGGCTAGTATTATTCCGTTGAAGGATGATGATAGGATGAATTTGCAGTTACGGCCCAAGGAGCGGCTGCAATATTTCGGTTATATAACGAGCTGCATTTAAACTTCCCCTGGGGGTTACTAGGATTTATTATGCCGTTCTAAGGCAAAAATTCAATTTCACCTTTCACCCCAAAAAATGTCTTAACCTTCAACGTTCGTCGTGATTAATTAAACGGAATCTAAAATCATCAGTAAAGTAACTAGAGTTCTATTACACGTCCCATTCAATTCTAGCTCGACATCATTCTAAGCAATTTATCTTGTTGTATATAAGGATAATACATTCACATAGCCATTGCAATCAAATGTTGATTTACATTGATAATCAAAGGAGTCCTATTGGTAGTTCCCGCAAAAGCATTCCGCTTGTGCCGGATACTTATGGTCAATTTCATGCAGCAAAAAAGTCTAAAATACCGTTCGTTACGATCTTAGATCCTTTCAGGACGATTAAATTCTCGTATACGTGTATCTGATTCTTAAACCATCTTATTCATATCCTCATAACAATAGAAGATACTTTTCATATCAATAACTCGTCTCTTGCTAAAAAAATACCATACAAAATGTTAAAAAATAATGTTTTAAACGGTTTACTTTGCCTTGTTTGAGCAAGTGAGAAGTGTATTAGTTTGATTTAAATATGTATATGGGGCGTTTTTTTTTGTTTGACGGTATATTTTGATTAGGTTTTTAAATACCTGTAATTAAAGAAGCGTTTTGCAAGAAATGCCTACAAATGAATTTCTATTTACAAAAATACTTAAACAAAGAAAAATAACTCATTGTTTCTATTGTTTCAGGTATGATTAATACATCAGTTATTCCATTCAAAAATCATCCGGTAAAACCAGGTGGGATATACGTTTAAATATTTGATACCTTAGGTGACATTATTGAATGAGCCATGGAATGAGAAAGTTAGATTTGTTTTAGTAAAACTAATATTTTTATCTAAAATATGTGATTATTTGTAAATTGCCAAAAGATAACCGGGAAAAATCAGGTCATTAAAAATACAGGTGATCTAATATCTTATTGTAGAAATCTTATTAATCATATCATATAGTTTTAACAGGCATCCTTGAACAATTCAAATTCATTCATTACAATTTGTTGTGTGACGTGAAATATAATGGTTGTTTTATTATGTTATAACAATAATAATAATACATTTACCCATAATAATTTGATGGCATTCAATGCAATTGAATGAACACTTTATAATAAATACACTTCAATTGGAAACTAAAAATTCTCCTTATAGCACAATTATATTGTTATGAAGCTAACTCTCATAAAGTAAACTTATATTGAGAGTTAGAGTAACATAACACAGTCAGTCATCAACACAACCATTTACAATTCTGACCGATTACACTATATTACAATGTGATTATATTGAAATATACAAATTTTCCCGATGCAAAACACATTACTACTAATTGTAAGTATAGATATAAAACGAAAAACCATACACTTATCTAAATATATGTTGGGCTACTAACTATATAGTGTTCCAGTAATAGGAGTTTTAAAATGAATGATGTTGTGAAATTAGTAAAATTAAATCTAGACTTAATAGCAAATTTCAAAAAAACAATATATGAGTGTCTGGAATACAAATCAGATTTAATTTTAGGTAGTACGTAAGTACATTTATTTTATACAGATGTAAAAATGAATGAAACACAAATAGTTGTTTCAGTGTAAGGACATTAAATTCTTTGTATAAATCAACAGTATGGAATTTGGGATTCTTTCCCAAAATTACTTTCAGGACAATATTCTGGACTATGTTTAATTTATTTAAAACCTCATTAGTGGCACAACCCCAAGCAATTATTTCATACATTAATAATGATTGACAATGGGAAAAATATACCACCCTTAACCAGTTTTGATCTAAAATATAAAACAATTTTCTAATACGGGCTGTCATTTTATCAACATGAAGCTTAAAATTCATATTTTTATCGAAGTAAACACCCAGATATTTTCAATAATTAGAAAATTAAATTTCTTGACACAAATCAGTACACTTGTTACATGGATTAGTAGTGTGAAGAATGATACACTTCTTATTCGTTTCAAAAGATCTTCTATGTCTATTAGAGAATTATAGCAAAGAACATTTAGTTACATTAATTGCAAGAAAATTATTGTCAAGCCATTCTTTTATTATATAAAAATCATTGGATATAGTGTTAATTTGATAATCAAAGCATTTTTCGGTAAATAAACATACAGTATCATCAGCAAAACAAAATGGTATTCCATCGGTCTTTTATGAAAATATGTTATTAATATATTAAACAAAAAATAATGGTCCTAATGCAGTAACTTTCATTGAGTCTATTCAAAGGAATCTGGAATCAGTTCAAAATTATCCGAAAAGTGATTTGAGAACATCATTTATAGCTAATAATCTTTAAAAAAATCGTTCTTTAAAATATATCAACATTTTTCGAATGGTCGAGGGATTTTACCCATTGAAACTGGATACTATTGCAGTTGGTTGCTATGCTTTACAGCGAAACTAATATTTTGTGGACATTGTATTCACTTATATTTTCAATAAAAGTGAGTTATATCAATATTCCTAATATTGAGAGCTATTGAGCAAAAAACCTATGATGAAATAAAGGTAGAACCCAAAAAAGCCGGTCTAGTAATGAATCTAGACAAAACAGAGATGATGAAAAAGAGAATCAACGTAATAAAAAATTGTAAAGACATTTATATTTCTGAGAAACCAACTAATTCAAAATCTTATTATGAAAGGTAACGCAATTACTTGCTTCCAGTAGTCTGTCCTAAGATCTAAACGTATCCAAAGAAACATTAAACAAAAGTTAAGATCTATAATGGAATAGATCTCATTCGGCCAGTAGTCACTTATGAATGCTAGACATGGACTCTCGCAAAGAAAACAGTAGAAGATTCTTGCACTATTTGAAAGAAAAACACTCAGAAGAATTTTCCGTATCGTTAATGATGTTGTAATTTGGAGGATCAGTTATAAATTCGAACTCAAGCAATAATATAAGGATCTGGATATTCAGATGGGCGTGACACGTGGTCAGAATCCAAGAAAGCCAAATATTAACGAGAATCATAGAGGGACGAATATAGGGTAATAGAAAGTGAGGGAGACCAAAGACGTGGTCGCAGGACAATGTAAGAAAAAATAATGAAGAACTACTGCACTGCACTTCATCAAGAACTGGACAGGACCTATTGGGATCGATCTAGTTGGCGGCGAAGCTCATTGATCGGTTGTACCCCAGGAAGAAGAACTACTATCATTTCTATAATAAATTTACTTATATTTTTTGAAAACTGATGAGTTATACCAATTTTTTTAATTAATGGCATTGAGTGCTATCAAAAACGATTAGGTTTTCACTAAAATAAATAATTATGTTAACATCGTTAAGCGATAATATCCTCACAATTTCTTTCTGGTGTAGAGTTTTTATTTCTCCACATATTTCTAATATTTTAACATCAATATTATTTAAACTATTTACAATACTGTATTAATAACTTGCTATTTTATATCAACATATCAGTGATTTTTTATAGAATCGTATGTTTAAAATCCTACACGTGGATTTATTTTTCTCAGTCTAAAAGAATGTGAAAGGTTATTGGTTTAGCATCATTCGAGGTTCATTGGACGAGACGAATTATTATAACAATAACAAACTCTTACTCGCTCGAAAAAAATCGGAATGTTAATAACGTATTGAAAAGGATGTTAGTACATCCGAATTAATCCTTTCTACGCTCCGCAGGAAGCTTGTATCGTGACGTATGTGTGTGTTTTTTGTTCTATTCGCTTTCCAATACCACGGTAAAAAGATTAATTTGTTCAGTTACGTTAAATAAAACTGAATTCTCATATTTGAATGGAAATTAGAACGCATCAAGAATTTAAACAAAGAAAATAGATGGGATGTTTGAGACAGTTATGTGATTTTTATCTTAAAATTACTTTTCTTTTATTACAGAATATTGTTATTGAAAAATATTACTGCAGATTAAGCCTAGTTAATACGGAGGCTGTTAAAAGGTTCGAAATTGGCTAGTAGGGAGGCTGTTTAAAAAGTTCAAAATCAGCATTGTGAATTACAGTCCGATGTGTGAGTGTGAGTCCGCAGATGGTCCGTTTGATGTCCATTTAACACGAGAGCTAAACAGCATTTTGGAAAAAATTACCATTACGATATTTAGTCTATAAGCATTGTAACAAGTTAAGAGAAGTTCTGGAAAATCCAAATTATAGACAAACATGGAAAATTGAAGATTTATGAAATTAGCTGTAAATGTTGTGTCCATACTTCTTCTCTATGGCTTGACAGCCTATCTTTGGCTTTTGCCTCTGTCTAGGGATATCCAGGTCTATGTTTTTTTATATGGAACGATGACCACCCTTTTCCATAACCTCTATAATTTAGTTATAGAAGAGTGCCGCTCTTTGTGTCAATGCTGTCTTGCCTCTTCCATTATCCTTGCCAATTTTTTTTATCTCTCGTTCTCCCTTTCAATTCCGTTATTCCCATCTCTCGCAGACCCTTCCTTACTCTTCTATGGTTTTCCCTTCGGTCCTGATTTGTCTATGCTCTTTCCCAATAAATTCTTGTTCGGTATTTTTCTGTCCATCCTATCGATGTGGTCCCACCAACTCAATCAATCCTTTGCTCTTCATTTCCGTCACTATATCTGAACTATTAAATAGTATTGCTAGTTCTTCATTCGTTCTAATTCTCCAACCTCTTTCCGTTTGGATGAGGTCATATACTTTACTCAGTATTTCCTTTCCTAGGTACCTATCGATAGTTCGCCTTTCTTAGTTCTATCTTTCTGATCGGTAGGGTACTATTGGTCTAATTATTGTTGGGTATACCATTATTTTTGTATTCCTCGATGTATATTATATTTTAAAATGTTCTATAGATCGAAAACACATTTGTTTCTCGCCTTTATTCCTGCTGATACTTCATTGTCCGTCGTGATTACTGATCTTAGATATTTTTAACTATTAACTTTTTCAAACCGTCTTCCATTTATTACTAGATCAATATCTACATGTTGTTTCTTTCTGTGTTTTGTTAATCTCACGTATTTAGTTTTTGTTGGGTCTGTTCTTAGACTTATTCGTAACGTCGCCTTCTAGAACAGAACTGCCTAAACATATGTTTCAAATCTTCCTTCTTTCTACACATGGTGTCAATTTCATCCACGTACGCTAAGTTTTGGTACTGTGTAGTAAAAATAAGTTTTTTGGTTTGTATTCCTATTTTCCTCATTATTGATTCCAGTTGTATTCCATTGTTATTGCTATTTCGATTCTGACCATATGAACTAAATATAAAGAACATATTATCTATATTAGATATGGGAGAAATGAGAAATCGTGTATTGCCCAACATGTCAGCGAATATGAATATGAAGCAAATATTCGTAACATAAAACTTATTAAGTGTGAACAATAACAGGACTTTGGATCTATATTGAAGCATTAAAATAGCAAAATGTAAGAAAATTATATATATATATATATATATATATATATATATATATATATATATATATATATATATATATATATATATATATATATATATATATATTCCCTATTCCATATAGTCGACTTTTTTACGGTTTATGATTAATTTACACACTTCTGTAGTGTGATTTTAAATATATTGTAGTTTAGGTTTAGAATTTAGATTGAATCATCTCCTGATGATGCTAACATGGTTAGCGAAACGCGCGTCTTGAACTCAAAAGCAAATAATTTGGTGAAGTAAATCTTTTTGGGTAAGGCTTTGTGAGAAAAGAATGTGAAGAATACATAACGATAAATATAAAAATATCATATCCAATATTCCGTCGTAATCTTTGAATGAATTTATTGATTTATGAGTTATAAACTTTTGTTGTTGATATCAAAAAGTCAAAAAAAATGTTATGTACTGTTTGTATCTGATTGAAGCGAATTGCCAAATTTTCGCACCTTCTCCAAGGTGTTCAAACAACTACGTCCTTTAACTTAAACAGAAATCTATTTTTACTTGGTCGGTGTGTATAGCGAACGTAAAGTTTTCAGTTGGGGAAAAGCCAAGAACTAGTAATGTCGTTTATATTCAGTGGTTTTGAAAAAACTGAGGGAAAGAGCTACGGAACGCAGGGCTCGACCATTGTTTACATGATATATTCTTCCTCACAGTAAGTCACATTTTTATATTTAATAGAATTTGTCGGTATGGATGAATAACATATACATGTAATCTAATATCAATAGCGAAATATATATGTAAACATGCCGTATATATGTAAACATGCCATACAAACAAAATAACTTAAAAGTGAAAATAAAATCCATATAAAACTTAATTTACTAGATAGGTTATGTGATTTATTGGCCGTGTGAATTTTGTTATGAAATACATAATATTTTGGCAGCGACAGTTTTTGGCTTTGGTTCCTGTATTAACAAATAAAAGCTGTTGTCTTTATTAAAATTAATAGATGTAATTACCCAAATATTAAATTATTTAATGACATTGACATTTGCAACATGACTATCGACTTGTATTCGAGAATTAAATTGTTTCTTTTTATGGTTTAATACTAATTGTTGTGAATTATTTATAACACGATGTAAAATTGTATTGAAAACTAAGAGTTTGGATGTATTGGATGATTATAACATCTTGAAATAGTATTAATTACAATTGGTTAAGTTTGTTTGTTGCTTGACAATCCATCAAATCTCGTCTAGTAGTCTAATTCTTCCAAACCAATAAAAAAGACATGGCTCGTCACACAGCATTCTATTCACACGTTATTATCATCATCAACCATTGCCCAGCCTCTGCAGGATGAAGCCTCTTCAGTATGTGTCCTACCGACTCGGTCCTAAGTTCTCCTCTGCCATTTGGGTTCAAATACTTTAATGTCTTCAGTGCATCGTACTCTCGGTCTTCTTCGTTGACGCTTGTGATCAAGTGACATCCACTCTAGGACTGCCTTGGTCCACCTATCGCCATATTGCCTCGCGATATGGCCAATCCATTTCCATTTCAATTGCTTCACTCCTTCAATGCTGTTATATATTTTTGTTTGTTCTCTGATCCATGTGCGGGGCTTTCTATCTCGCCTTGTAATACCAAGCATACATTTTTCCATTACCATCAACCTTACACGAAGTTTTTGAACTGATTCTGATGAGTGTCCAGGTTTTACACATATTCTAACTGATATAAGAATTACAATATCCTGAAGAGGCTGTTTGATTATAACAATTCTTAGACTAAACATAAGTACTAGAGCAAAGATTAAACATGGATAAATACCAAGGATTTTTCAATAATTTTGGTGATTTTCTTAATTATGCGTTTAAGTATCCCATTATATCTTTATATATTTCCTCTTTGAGCTTTCTGTACTTCATTTCTTTAAAGTCCGTGGAGGCTGAGGCATATTTCCTAGTCGTCTATCCATTATTTCTCAAAAAACTTCATTAGCTAAAGGTCGAAAGATCTTGAATATAATGTTGGGTTTTTATATTACCTCTATTGACCTCTATTGACGACAAGTTGCGCTGTGTTTTCGTCCACATTTTACTATATTCTCTACGTTGCATTCTCCTCTCATTATTGGGTTTTACTTCATTTCAGGTATTATTAAATTTTTGGTTTTGAGACATCAGCTCTTTTTTCTATTATATTGAACGGATGCATATTTTATATATACGTATCTTGTCATCGTTGCTCATATACTTATTCAGTATTATGTGTTTAAGCTTCCTGCAATTTTGTAATACTGTTGATTTGTTTTCTCACTTCAATGACTCTGTCTTGGCTCAATCATATTTCTATGTCCAAATAATTGAAGGTGTGAAGGTGTCCAAATAATTGAAGGCACAATACAAATTTGTGTTGTGCGGGCTGTATGTGTTGTATGTGGTGTGCTTGCGCGGCAATGTAGACGCTCTGACCCACAAAGTCACACACAAATATTATCGCCGCACGCCGAAGTACGCACATGAACTATCTGTTGTCGACCATATAATTCAAACAAATTGTTCCAGTAAATTCAACACACACGCAAAATTTTATTGGTGTGGACCCAGCTTTAAAGCTGCACTCTGTATTTCTTCTTATTAATTGTTTATTTGTCTATATAAAAACAAAGTACTCGAAAAGAAAATATATAATACGAATTATCAAAAATAGATTTATATAAATGCTTAGTAAAAATAAGATATATGAATAAGTTATTTTTGAAAGTAGTAGTTCTCATTGTGTTTGCTTTCGTGAGTAAACAAATACTGTTTAGTGAAATTCATTACTAGATCGGTATGTTATGCTATTTTTTGTACGAATTTATTTTTACTTTACTTTAAGGTAATAGAAAAATGAGTATCTAGGTAATTTCGTGTGACGATGAACACCTATCTCATCATAATTCCTGGAAAGTACGAGTTTCTTTAAAGCCAGATTTCTTTTATAACGATTTTTTTCATTATTGGTTTATTAAAGCTATTTTTTAAATTACATCGTTACGTCAGTGTGAATGGTTTTAAAACAATATTATATTTATTATGGTACTGTAGCATGCATCTTATTTAGCTATCATTACACTATGTTCCACAGAATTTAATATTTCAAACATTATATTATCAGTTATGCAAAATTTATTTGTGTAACGTGAAATGTGACAGTTGGTGACCATTTTTGTATAATTGTAATAAGTAATGCACACCTTAAGTTTTCAATTCAATTAAAAATTCTTCAAAACGGTCTTCAATTTTTACTTACTTAATACGAAATATAGTATATAGTAACACGAAAGTAAGTTTCAATTTTTTGATTATAAAATATATTGTAACATGGACTATCCCACTTTTTTTTAATTTTAAAATTCCAAAGAAAAGAACGTCTTACAGAACATTGCCGAAATGGAGGACGCTGTCACATCATTGTACCGAACGAAATGGAAAAATATAAATTGAGAAACTATGGAGTTGCACATTCAACAAGAAAAAAATGAAATAAATTATAAGTAACAATAAGTAAAAAGTGGATATATTATCTGTAATGTGTGGAAGAAAATCGATAATATTGTAAGTTGATAATGCACTATGTCTTTTAAACTGATCATTAATTAATTTTTATATAGTGTGAAATTTGTCGTTTGTTTTGTAATTCTCATTATAAAACTGCGTTGAAACACGACGCCAACGTTAAATTTTGCGTGAAATTAAATTTGTTATTGAAATTTTTGTCATAAAAACAACTACTCTAGGAGGATCACTAATCTCATAAAGCAGTTTACGATTGGTGTATCTGATTTAAGGCTTGACAGAAGTCACTTGAAACACTTTAGGTTCTTGGGTCAGCGAGTGGACGTCCAACCTTTAAACCCTCCAGCTTCCCTTCGGTAAAAATTTAATGTCAGGGCCCAAGAACCACCAACCAACCATTAAAGTCTAATCGAAGGTAGAAAACTTTCCGAAATATGGTTTTGGTGATTGTAAACAGTTTGATTGAATATATTTTAAAAGTGGATCTCAAATGAATATTATATGAGGATTATGGAACTATTACTAGGCTAACCGAAAAGTTCGCGGAACGACGCCTACAGAGCAGTAAAAAAACTATATAATCTACTACATTTTGAAGTTTTATCTTTCATATAAACTAAAGTAAACGTATCGGTGTATTTTTCAAAATGGAAAATATTGAAAATCATGCAGTGATTAAATTCTTGGTCAAAAAAAGTTTAAAGGCAATGGAAATTCATAGAAAAATGGTCAATGTATTAGGGTAGTCTGTTCCTTCAAAAACAATGGTTTCTAAGTGGGCAGATGAATTTCAATGTGGTCGTACAAGCCTGGATGATGATCCTCGTTCTGTACATTAATTACTGCAACTACTGTGATGAGATTTGGGTTTATCACTATGATCCTGAAGTGCGACAATTCGTTAATTGATTACCTCCAAACTGGTAAAACAATAACAGGATAATATTACTCAAATCTTTTGGATCAATTGGATGCGAAAATTCGTGTGGAAAGACTTAGTTTAGCGAAGAAAAAAATATTTTTCATTAAGACAATGCACCGATTTACAGAGGCGTTCTCGCAATGGTCAAATTGATGGAATTACACTACGAATTGTTGGACAATTCGGGACACAATTACCAGATCTGGCCCCCTCTGAACATCTGTTTCCAAACCTCAAAAAATTCCTACGTGGCAAGCGTTTTTCATCAAATGAAGAAGTTATAGCAGCTGTAGATGAGTACTGTGAAGGACTTCCAGAAAATCACTTCAGAGATGGAATAAATGAATTGGAGAACCGCTGGAAAAAATGTATTTAGCTTAAGGGAGAATATACGGAAGAATAAAGTCAGTTTTTCAACTATAAACTTGTTTTATCATTTCCGCTCCGCGAAGAATCCGCCTAGCATAATCCGACTTTACGCATGTGGTGTTCAAAGAGGATGAATGCTGTTACATGATAATATGAGGGTCGTTCGAAAAGTTCTCGATACAGGCTCAAGTATGATCGAATGACTATGATATTTGTCAAATGTGATTCCTTGGATGGTAAGTTGGTAATTTTCAGACCCGCATTTGTTGTTTGTTTGTCGTGATCCAGTAAGCAAACAAGTTTTGATATTAAATGGATTCTTAAAAAATTGATCAAATTGACATTCGAGCTGGTATAAAGTACTGTTTAGGGGGGTTTAACGTGGTAACTCCGACATTATTGCCTGCCTCTTTATTTGCGACGGTAAGAAAGGGAGTGCAGAATTTAAAAGTGGTCCTACATCCACTAAAAAAACAGCTACGTTTACGTACGTAAAAGTTCGTCACAAAAATCCACAATGTTGTATTAAATGATCGCCGAATGAATGTCGGCGTGTCCACTATATTTAATACAATTTTTTGAGATTGAAAAAGCTCTCTGTTCAATGGGTTCCGAGTCCTGAGTCTGTTAACAGTCGACCAAAGTCGGATTCGATTGAATACTTCTCAAGAGTTTAAACTCATTTAAACGCTATTCTGCTAAAACAGAGATTAGAACGTGAAATAGAGACGATGCAGCCGTCCAACCAGTGAGCGATAACGGGTGATAGTGCAAGGATTTTTTTTGTTGTTTCTAAGTCTATTAAAACTAATCAATAAGACTAACTCTTAATTTATCTTTATCAAATCTTAACCAAAATACTTATCGACTAAAGTTAATCCATTGATGTCCTTTAGACTGTTCTAATGATTATGTTACTCCCGCACTTACTTGCGCACTATGCTCTGCTTTTGCACACAACACACTACACGAGTTGTCGAGGTTTAGTTATCTTCAGTCTTCGGACATGATTTTAGCTATCCAGCAGTTGAAGAGCTTCTGCTTCTGTACCAAAGGCAAATGAAAATGGTTCCATCTGCCGGAGAAGTCATGGCTGGGGTTTTTTGGAATTCTCCTTGGTTGAGGGTGAATCAAATATAAATCAGAATTGTTTTATACATATTTATTATTTATAAAATAATACAAAAAAAACTATTAATCATTTTTCCACATAGTCCCATTCACCCTTTACACATTTTTCCATCGGTTTGGAAGCTTGTGAATTCTTTGCTCGTAGAAACTTTGAGTTTGGGTCATCAGCCAATTGTGCACGAAGTCCTCAACATTTTGCTCGTTGTGGAACGTAACCTTCCAAGTACATCTTTCAAGGGCGCAAACAAAGAATATTCACAGTATTATGAAACACAGGAAGTATTATGATTTAATATACCACAAATATAAAATAATTCCAAAAACTTTATTAAAAACAGATAGTTTATTGTAAAATATCCAATATAATCAATCATAATTGCTACCACACTGCACCAAGCGCGACTAAACTTTATTTTTCTCTGAAACCATTAAACTGATAAATTACTGTATCTTGTTTTAACTAAACTACGGATATAACGCACATTAAGCGAAAAAAAACTATAAATTTATAAGATTGAACAACAATTGGTTAAAAGTAATTTTCTTGCTCTAGTGCCAATTATATTCAGTCACTGTCAGTAGTGATCGAAATACATATATATTTTTAAACGAGATAAAATGTTTGTTTACGTAGTAGTCGTTACTTGATATTAACCGTCGTACAAGAGCACGCTCGTTGGTTAATTTTTAACTTGAAAAGGTATTTAACTCTTGATCATCCATCCTTTTTGCCTGATTTGACCTCTTGTGATATAAAACTAGATATGTTATTGCAAAATTCCAACGTAATCAATCATAATTCGCACCACACTGCACCAAGCGCGAATAAAGATTATTTTTCTCTGAACCTATTAAATTGATAAATTATGCTATTTTATTTTAACTCGTCAACTAAATTGGATATAAATCACTAAGTGAAAAAAAAAGATAGATTTAAAAACAATAGGTTAAGTGTAGAAATTTTTTATATTCTAACCTTAATACTATACAGTGACTGGTTGATTGAAATATATGGATGTTTAAATAACGTGATAACAAATTTATATACGGGCCAGCTATTTAACTTTGGAGAAGATACTACTTAAGGGTTTTCTAATAAGGGTGTGATATATAAATGTTACTCATAGACTGTTGTGTTCAATACATGTCAATTCACCGTAAAAAGATACACGCTTCAATAGCGCATACAAATTGGGATCTAGAGCAGTTGGAAGATGACCCCTATTTGAGAAAAAAGTAATCTTTTCAGATGAAGTGCACTTCAACATAATTACATCATAATTACATCATTACGAACATTTACGAACAAACATAATTACATAATTTGGGCCGATGAAAATGCTTAAGTGATACACGAGTTACCTCGTCATCGCTATTTTTGGTGCAGTTATTGGGCTGAAGGAGTGGTACGCCCTTTTTTGAAGACGATGATGGAAATTGTGTTATTGTTAATGGTGAACGCTATAGGAATATGTCAACAGAATAACTTTGACCTGAACTGATAAATGTGCCTGTAAACAATGTTTTCTTTCAAAGAAGCAAACGGATTTGTCACAAATTTTGCCAGAAAATCTATTTGTTGCAAGAAAAGTTTTCTGGATGCGTTGTCTAGCGAAATGGTAATATTAATGAACTCCATTAGGCGAAGGCGAGGTGGGCATTTGAAGGATATTATTTTCAAAACAAAATGCCATTATTTATCCTTAATACTGTTCCAACACCCTTATTGAATAACCCTTTACCTGGTCTGTAAATATGAAACCGCAATTTGCTCATAGATGGCCCTAGCTGTCATTGTAGTTACCACCAAACCGCGTCATTGTGACACGAAAAGCCGTTTCTATACGTCTGAAAGCCATGGGAATGATCCAGAAGATGGGAAAATGGGTTCAACATAAACCGAATGAAAGATAGCAGGAAAACCGAAAAACGCTTGCGAAATGCTGCTCGCCAGGTACAAAAGAAAGTCATTTAGTCCATAGAATTGTGACTGACGATGAAAAGTGGATATATTTTGAGAATCCTAAGCGTAAAATATGGGTAACTACGCTCGACTCATTGACATCGACTGCAAGACCAAATCTTGTGTATGTATTATGAGCTGCTAAAACCTGATGTCAACCTATTATCGATTTGAATCATGCTTTGCGTGAAAAACGACCAGGATGTCAAAAAAGGCAGCACAAAGTGATTTTGCTTCATGATAATACACCACATCACACACCAAAACTGGCCAAGGAAACGACTGAGGCGTTTAGTTGGGAAATATTTTGGCACGCGGCTTACACACCAGATTTGGTTCCGTCCGATGTCTACTTATTTGCATCGATGGGACACGCACTTGCTGAGCAGCGCTTCACTTGTTACGAAAAAATACGTAAAATGGTTCGATTACTGGTTTGTCTCAAAAGAGCAACAGTTTTTTTGGCGTGGCATCCGCAAATTGTCAGACAGGTGGGAAAAATGTATATCTAGCGATGGGCAATACTCCGAATAAAATATTTTTTATAATTTTTATACGATAAACCTGTATTTTCTATACAAACATTCCGGTTTCATATTTACATACCTGCTATATGATCGGTATGGAGAGCGTGTCCTAGCTGGCCTGTATCACAGAAATGCTGTTACTTATATTAGGTGTACTGGAAAATGAAGTTGTTTGTATACCGAATTTTGATGTTTTAACTGTCTTAGAGGATTATCTTCTGGTTTTGAGAGTTGTTAATGTTTCTCATTCAGTTTAACCCTTGAGTATGTTCAATAAACATTTATTTCACCTCAATAAAGTTCTAAACCAACTACTAAACTCGAAGAAATTTTCCACTAGACATTAAATCACTTTAACTACTTGACGCGCGATTCTTTAACCGTGTTAGTAGCATCAGAAGATGATCCAATCTACAATGGAATGAAAACCATTAATTGGGATAATAGACTTATTTCATCCAGTAAATTTTTTGAATTATTAATGTAACTTAACGGCTCATAATTTTTACGCATTTTAGAAGTTTTCATATAAATTTAGGTTTAGAATTAGATTGAATTAGAATGAATCATCTACTGATGATGCTAACTTGACTAGCGATACGCGCGTCGAGAAGTTAAATAAAATGATTTAGTGTTTAGTGGAGAATCTCTTCTACGTTAACTTTTTGGAGGGATCGATGATGATCACTTTAAGGAAATAATCGCTACATATTGGACGGAGTTTCTTTAAACTTTAAGAATATAACAGTGGCGTCTCGTGGATTTTTAAAGTAGGAGGGCGTTGAAGAAAATAGTTCTGCTGAGGATTTTTTTGCTTTCCCCTTCCTCCTTTTTACTTTTCGTGCTACTGAAACCCTATACAAGAGGTGAACCAGGAAAACATTAAAATTTTGTATTGTTACTACTTACAAGGTCATTGGAGGATGAGTTGTTGCTTGTTGCGCAGATAAAGGAATGAATAACAGTTTATTGTAACTGAAAATGAATAGAGAAAATTCGAAAAAGTTCATGAGAAGTTCGAAAAACTTAAAAAATATCAAAGTTTTATGACAAAAGGGTTATTGGGTTATTGTACACATTTTTGTCGGTGAATAGCATCTCGCAATTTGCAAAAGTTGATTATTTTTAAAAAGTGCTACTCAGTGTGTATACACGTAGCAAAATCCCAAATCAAAATAAGTATTCGCGAGGCGAACGAAATACGCGTTCCGAGACATACCAAACGCTCCGTAGCCGTCCGTCAAATCAGGGTTTAAAACTAAGTACCGATACGCTTGATCGCAGCGAATCTACGTCCAAATCGCATGTTTTAGAAAGTAGTTAAACCCCCGAATTCTGCCAACCAACAAAACTTGTAACGCCAACGACGAGATAAGATGACGTAGCGTACGGTCGCTGGAGGTAAACGTCCGACCGTAGCGATGTAAAAATTGTGGCGGGACGATTGAATTTTTATCCGCATTATTTGGTGTGATGAGTCGACAGACGTTCTTCTAAATTTGGAGATTTTAATTTTTAATATATTAAAATGAGTTAAAGGCAAGACACTGATCGGAAATAAAATATCGTGTTTTGCTCTGAAAAATTGTTTATTGTGATAAGTGCTGGAGGGGCGGCGCCCCAACACCCTTCTTCACGAGCCGCCTCTGCGAACATAATATTGAAATGTTATTGTTTCCGAAACTCCCCTTGCATTATGTAATGCCCGACAATTGATGACCGACCAATAAGGGCTGTTATATTTTGACGATTTTTCGTTTTCTTCTTGGTGCGTAAACATAGCGTCGGTCCACCACATCGCTATCGCCGCAACAACGAACATATGACCATTCATCAGTGAGAAAGGCGCGCGCGGTTGCAATATCTCTCCTCGACCTAGCCGGCCTTGCGAAACAATAAAAGACCGGCGGGTTTCAGTTGCGCTCCACGAGCGATTGATTTCTGTCGAAGCGGAAGCTCCTGCAGACAAGACGCGCGTGTGCGTTGGCGTTGCGGACGCGGAACAAAATCTGTACGATACATAATGTGCGTTTTGTATGTGTGACGGGCCTTTTTGTAACGATGACCAGAGGAATTCCGATGATGGACAAATCGAAAGGAGCAGTCGTCAAGGTAACGCGTTAATTTAGAACTACTGATAATTATTGAAGTCTGAACTAAATGGAAACTTTTCCTCGAACTTGTTGCATAAGATTGGGACCTTAAGGCCACGATTCTTGGCTAAGATCAGTGGGATGAACACTGTTGCTTTATAGAGTTGTTTAGATAAACAAATTAGATACATTATCATGATATTTTCTGTGGTAAATGAGGAATATTTCATTTATTAATACGCTAAAGTGTACGCAAATTTTTCTTAAACTTATTGTAGATAGGGAATGCAGCACAGAAGTACTTAGTTCTATTAATAAATTGTTATTATTATAAACTTCAATATTCAATAACACTCATATAATATTTTCTGATTACATTTCAATGATTTGGGACCAATGTTAATAAGGTTTTTAACATTATTATTTATCCTAAACTTAAGTATTATACATAGAGCTGACTACTCCACCATGACATGGTTGCAGTTATGTAACGCCGCTGGCTCCTCGGTAGAGACAAAAAAAAGAGCAGGAAACTTGTATACTGAATTAGAAATATTTGAATAACTGTTTCTGACCTTTTCATTAGTTTCAGACATAACATAATGTTGGCATGTTGCTCTATCGCGGTTTTCCGTCGAGTGTTGCGAAATAAACCTCATAACAAAACATTGTTATAAGTGAATTAAAATGGTTTTGTGTACAATCGATAATTTAAAGTTTAATATATTAAATTATGTTCGTTATAACACGAGGGCTGAAAATAAAAGATTGATTTTTGTATTACACCTTCAGAATATATTCTCGTATTTACTTCAAATCTAATCTGACTAGAACAAATCCCAGTAATTATTTAGTTGCGTGTGGTGTTAATATTCACGCGATACGTGTTTTTCTTCCTGGTGAGTTTTTCCTTTTGAATTTTAAATGACCATAAATAGTTCATCAGCAAACCAGTTATGAATTTTCATCACACAATTCACAATTTACAACTTTCGTAGTGGTATTGTTGTGGTGTCTTTTGTTTGTCATTAATGAAGACCTTCCACTTTGTTCTATCTTCAGCCAATATCACTACACTTTTCAACAATAAGTACTTATTACGCAGTGCCCCAGCTGTTTGTTCATACCATGTCCTTCTAGGTTTCCCTCTTCCTGTCTGCCAAATTTCTGCTATCTCCCACCAATCAATCTTTTTCTCCTCTATAATTTTTTCCATTGTTTAATTTTAAGTTTTTTTTTGATTTTCTAATTCCTTATTTTGTCTTTTTTCGATATCCCTATTATCCTACATAAATCTCATTTCGCATGCTCTCGACATATTTCTATGTCTGTCACCATGACTCTGTTCCATACAGCTACACCAATAAGGGTCAGGATTTTGGATTAGGGGCGCATCAGCAACTGACGCTATTTAGCGACACACAGTTTATTATAGGTTTTGAACCACTATCATTAAGTTACTATTAACATTTGGTTTGTGCTTAAGCTTAAGTTTCTCGAGAAATCTATCGACTAGCAAGTGAGCAACGTATATCTCTCAGAAGGCATTCGGCCATACTCAGCCTCCAAGTGGTGTTTCTGAAAGGAAATTCTCTGTCGAATTTTACACTCTTCCCTGTTGAAATGCAATATGCAAGTCTGGTCTCTCCTACGAGGGTCACCGATTTACGTACTAACCAAAACAAGCGATGTTTCATTTCGATCTCCGAATCGCCGGATTACTGTAGATGCGAATCTCTCAGTCAACATTGCTAGAAATGCCATCTTATCCACTGTAATTATGGTATTTCTGTTGATTTATTTTTTATTGATGAATGGTTTTTGCTGGGCATTATAGATCTTGTTTACTGCATTTATCGAATTATTGATTGCCACATCTATTTTTCCATCCCCAGTAATCATTGAGCCCAAATACTTTATTTTTTGGACTTGCTGTCCCTAGCCCTTTCCGTAATTATGACGATCTTCCTGACATTCCTTGACCAGAATACTTTACATTATTTAAAAAAAAACAGTTGGTTATAACAAGGGTCAAAAACCAAAAGGGTTCCCAAGAAAAAAAATTGCAAAGTTGGTATAAAAGCATATTTGGCAAATATTAATTGGTTATTACTTCACGAATAAACTACAAATAAACTAGTGAACATTGTTAAAAAAAATAATTAAGAAACACTTTTTAATTAAGACTCATCATCACGAACGATGTGTTAACGTCGTAATATCGCCACGACAAAGAATGATATTTCAAAAGTTTAAGTTCACTATTGTTATTTTTTTTAGAAATAGTATTAAAATTATTCTGTTATTAATTTATGATAATTACTAAATTTCAATTATTTTTTCAGCCTCTAGTGTTAAATAATTAGTAAAATAAAAAAATGTACATCATACATATTTAGGCAAGAGTGTAAAATCCGACAACGAATTACCCCTCAGTCACGCCAGTTAAAGGCTGGGTAAGGCCGGATGCCTTCTGAGAAGTGTTCTACGTTGGTCACTTGCCAGTCGGTAGGCTTCCTGATAGATTTATGTGTAAGTACATAACCAAGGGTTTATAGCCTGAGGAGGGTGCTGGGCTGGATTTGTCGGTAGCTGATGACTATGGTTCGTAACCCACGTTAAGCTGTAGGTCCAGTTGGTAAATAGCCTAGTTGTTGATGCGCCTCTAACCCTAATACCTTTAAACCTTCTTCATACACATTTCTTTTTTAATTAAAAAAGCGTATAATAACTCTAATTATGTAATTTATTTAGAAAATATAAAAAAAGGCAATGACATTAAAGAAAAGAAATGAAATGAATATACTTGCTAAAAAAACAATAAATTGAATATATTCATTTCCGAGCGGTTTAGTTGAAGTTCGTATGTATGCACTTTGGGAGCTGTAAACGACGATATTCTTAGCTAAAGATATAACAGTACAATCAGGTAATCAAAATCTCGTCGTTTACAGTTCTCGAAGTGCATACATGTGAACTTCAACTAAAACCGCTCGGAAATTAATATATTTATTTTTTTTTGGACAAGTACATTGATTCTTTAATGTTATTGTGTTTTTTATATTCTCTCAATAAAAATCTCTCTTTTTCAATTAAAAAACAAATGTGCATGATGTATTATGTAAATTTTCTTTTTTTTACTAATTATTTAACACTGAACTGAGACTGAACAAATAACTTGCAACTTAATAATTATTAGAAATTAATAACAAATTAATTTTAATACTATTTCTAAAAAAATATTACAATGGTGGGTTTTTGAACCCCAAACTTTAAGTCGGTAAGCCATAAAAAGTTTAAATTGATGCCTCGGACACATTTGAGATGGCGCTATCGCTTGACACATTTCCCATCGTCCTTTGCATGCGTAGAATAACTCCTTATATATTATCTTAGTTACATGTTTTAAATTTACAAAAGTAGTTTCGCTTACATCATTCAATCACCCTTAATCACCCAATACACTCTTCATCACCCATAAATTACTTCAGAGATGGAATAAATAAATTGAAGAACAGCTGGAAGAAATATATTGAGCTTAAGGAAGCATATATGGAAGAATAATCATTTCATTTCATTTCATCAACTATAAACTTGTTTTATCATTTCCGCTTAGCGAACTTTTCAATTAGCCAAGTATACTTCTAGGATGATCAAAATAATTATAGTGTTTAATCTAACGATGGAAAAATTTTCAAAGCCACTTTTAAATGTCAATATGGCCTCCCATAAATTCGATACTTTCCGTTGAGGGATACTTTTGCAAACAGAAGTATTTGGAAAATGATATGGAGATACATTTGAGAGCTGATAACAACGTTTCTAGCCTAACGATGAAAAACTGGGTTTCAATTATCAAAGCTACATTTACAATATGACCTCTCACTACTTCGATATGCTCTTCGACATTTTTGTAATATCTTTTTCCTGAAGGGTTAAATATAGTAAATATGGTGAATATTCTAACAATGCTTGCTTCAGTTGATTACAAACCATCGTAAATCATTTTGTATGCAGCACTATTGTCCTGAAAAATATCTTTTTCTGCATCAAACTGGCTCTTAGTTCACAAATTTTTCATTGAGAATATTCAGAAGATTTGCATAATATAACCCGATTATAGTTTTCCATTTTTTAAGAAAACCAAGCATCGACATTCATTTTCCACCCCAAAAATATAATGATTGTTTTGCATATGATAACTTCCATCTGATGTTCTATTTCTTTTCGGCATTGCTTGTACCAGTTCTTGTGATATTATTTATCATATTATTTTTAATTTATACCAAGTCTCTGATGTAGTTTTGAGAACAATTTATATAGCTAGTTTTTATGAATGGAATTCATAGAAAATTGATCATACATTTCATTTATCATACGTATTAGCACCTATCAGAAAATTTCCGTCATTGACTCATCATTAATAGCTTCTAAAGCAAGCATTATAGGTAGTTTTCTGCCACTTTAATACCAGCTGATGGTGTATTCTGTAATTCTGCAACAGCAATGTTGAACTGCAGTATGTATTACGTGCTACAGTTAGTACTTGGATGGATGGTTCTAGACAAGAAACCAGGGATATGTATTGTATTATGTAAAAGTGTAAAATTCCACAATATCGACGGTTTTTCTAGAAATTGGTTCTAGTTTTTCTAGTAGTTTTCTAGAAAAAAAGGTTCTGCACGAACCAAGGGTTGATTGGATCCAGCGGTCAAATGGGCTTAGAAATTAACGTGCCTCTAATCGAAAATTCTTTACCCTTGACCCTTTTTAACCTCACTGGCTTGGTCGAGCAACGAATTTTCATCAAATGTTGTTATTGGAACGATTTTTTTATGAACTGATAGTAATTAGTTTAATTAAAAATTGCATTATATGTCGCTCTTCAAATAATGTAAATATATTAAAATGCATATACAGTAGAGGATCTATTCTTAGCCACGATAGGCAGAATCTCCTTTATTTCCTGACAAATGATTAATTTCGTCCGCCTCCATATTTGCCTATATATAACATTAACACGTTATTTTTTCCTATTTATTCAGCCCGATATTACTGTCGTGAATGTAGTCCACTGTAGTCCACTTTCGTAAACGTTCTGTACAAATTTTACAGACCAGATACGGTGTCCAGGTTTTATCCTGATCAACAAGCCTACTGCCACTGTTTTCTTTTAACGTGAATTCTCCATATATGAAGCAAACACATCAGGATGATTTACACACCTTTACTTGAGCCCATTTTATTTCACACAGTACGTTTTAGGTTAACTTTATAACAACTCTTTCTTAAACACAAATATCACGCGAGGTTAACTTCGCTCAGCACGGCGAACTCTCTACCCTGCACGGCGAAGTCTCTACCCTGCACGGCGATAACGCACAAACTAACGTCAACTCTAGTTCAAGCGTTGAAGGTCACTTCAGTTTCTGGAAAGGCAATGCTTATACGTCATCTAGTGGGTTTTCCTGACTTGACTCAACGGCAGATTGACAATAAGAACTTACCCATCCTTGTATATAAAATAATTCTGATAGATAAGTGGATGTCTCTAAAAAAGTAGAGCAGATATAGAAAAACTGATTTCATATTTAGATTTAGCGCCCCAAATATAGCTAAAATCAGTTCTAAAATCATAGACTCCAATTTTTTTTTGTAGGCCTGTGTAATATTTATATAACTAATAGTTATGGCTTTCTAACTAAATATTTTAATATTTAAAATGTATGTGATAATATTTCATTACAATGGTCACATTTTATCAATAACAGCAATAACAAAAACATTTAAACTGGAACTCAATTATCTCTATTTCCAGTTTTGCAATAAAGTCATTGAAGTTTAAGAAAAAGGCCGAACGACAATTATCTCTCTTAAGAATTTATTCTGATATCGCCCTGTTAAGTAAATATTTTTCTTTTTATCTCTGTAGTTTATTAAAATAATTTCAAGAACTTAGATTAATGTTCTTTTTATGTTTAATTGCATTAGCATGGACATTTAACAAATTTTATTTGTATAGTATATCTCGAACTGGAAACTCCTAATGTAAAAACAGCAGCACAGTTGACTAGTTGACTATCAATTCTTGAAATAAATTGATAGTTGGCTTATTGAAGTTAGAGTCGCGTCAACACACTTAGGCTTTATTTAGCAACTAGACCTACAGCTTAAAGTGGGCTCTGAACCACGGTGATCGGCTATCGATTAACCCCTGCCAGCAGTTGTGTAAGTAGTAAGTTTTAAGTAACTAATTAAATTAAACTTTTCTTGTATAAGATTTTATATATCTCGTGAGGTGAGCAGGCTATTTGATCTAACGTTCAAAGTATAAACAAAATGTACTCTACATATGGTACTAGTCTAATTCTCTCGTAAATATATAGAGGATGTCTTTGTATTCACTGTTTTCCAAAATTAATGATATAGTTGAGTAAAATATTTTCAAAATATCGAAATATGATTTTGCATTTATATTCTCCCCATTTAAAAGTCCTTGATCATCATACGTTTGACATTAAAGCTGAAGAATATAGTTCCATAGCGGGACTTTTTCGGTATTTATCTAATGGTTTATGCATGAAAATTTGTTATTTATCTTTTTTTTAAGTTAGGTTATAGTAAGCTGTTCATTGAGCAATTGCGATCAAAGAAGAACGTGCAATATATCACGGCTGAACACTTCTAATTCCTTTACGTTCATTCTACAGAACATTTTTGGTTTCTTACCCAAAATTTAGCGATCTTATTCAAAGTTATCGATCGTAATTGGCGTAAGATTAAGAATAATTAGGAATATTGTCAATGGCAAGTGTCCTTGGAGGGACTTATATAATTTTGTTATGAAAATGTAGTAGTTTTTTCTGATGATTATGATATTTTACATATTTTTTAATTATATATTTCAATTATAGCAGCTTGACGGTTGAACCGATACAATAATTTTTAATAAACCATGTCAGGTGAGCAAAAGAGCTGAGCATTACTTTGAAATATTTAGTCTTTATTTAAAAACAAACTAAAATACAAAGTGCGTCCCAAGGAAAACGGGACTTTTCCAAAAAAAAACACAAATATTAATTTTTCTCCGCAAAATCATTATTTTTATTTAAAACAGTCTTCTTGGGCGTCAATACAACGTTTTGCATGGTCAATTAGGTTAACGAGTGAATTTTTGCCGCCTTTTGAATGAATTCAATGTCTGCATAACGTTGTTCTTTCATCGGCAAATGAAGCTTTCCGAAGAGGTAAAAGTCGCAGGGAGCCAAATCAGGCGAGTATGATGAATGATTGATGGTTAAAATGTCATTTTTGGTAAAAAAATCAATGATGAGTGGCGAGCGATGGGACGGCGCATTATCGTGCAACGAGCGTCACCTGCCTTGTTGACGGTATTGTGGCCGCACACGATGAATACGCGACAACAGACGCTTTGTAAGACCAAGATAAAACAGCACTGACTCGCTTGACGAGGAGGAACGAACTTCTTGTGCGCAATTCCCTCCGAACCGTAGAAACAAATTAACATTGTTTTGATTTTTGACTTCTCTAGACGACTTTTCTTCGGATTTGGCTTGCCTGGGTGCTTCCATTGGACATGTTGACGTTTCTGGATCATATTGAAAACACCACGTCTCATCAGCAGTAACAATGCTGTACTTGAAGTTTTCGTCCTTTTTCGACTTTTTAATCAAGTCCTTGCAATGATGGATTCGGAGCAATTTTTGGTCGTCAGTCAATTTCTGTGGAAGTTCCAAATGATCGGGCAAAATGCGATGAATTGAATCTTTGGACATGTTCAATTCCATTTTCATGTATCGTAACGAAGATTTGGCTGAATTTTTATAAATACACACACAATTTCAATGTTACTTTGAGTAACCATGGATTTTTTCGGACCAGGATGTTCGTCGTCCTTGATGTCCTCACGACCTTCTTTAAATAGTTTAAACCACTCGTGGACTCTACCATGGGATAATCAATCCTCACTATACTCTTGTTTCATTAATTGAAACGTTTTGGTGAATGTTTTACCAAGTTTAAAACACATCTTAATGTTAGCTTTTTATTGATTTTTCGACCGATGGTATAAACACACTGACACTTTAAGCGCGATGACTTGGCTTCTAATGAACCGAATGTCATAAAATTTCGTCAGAATACCAGTGAAGGATGCACCCTTCCAACGCTTACCTTGGCGTTAACAGATGGCGCCACTAGAAATAGCTATTTTTAAAATGTCATGTTTTTCGTGAGATGCACATTTTGCATTTTTTGAGATGCATTTCGTGAGATGCATTTTTTCCCTAACAGCGTGTAATCACCTAGCGATAAAGTCATCAATATACTGTCGTATCTCTTCTAGTTATTAGCTAAGTGATGCTGCATCGACCGGAATAGATAATAATCGAAAGGTGTTATGTCTGCGCTATATGCCGTGTCCTGAAGAAACTTTCGCACTATGTTATCATACGATCTACTGAAACAAGATCACTTTACGACGTCCTCGGTCAGTAAATTAGCACTTTTCTTCTATCGCATCCCATATCTAAATTACTGTTCCTATCATTCAGCGAGTCACACAGTGTTGTAAAATTAATGTATGTTGTATGTATTATACAAGCAAATATAATCTTGCAACATACATATATTTTACATGCATTTTCTTCAATGGAAGAAGAAAATGTATATATTCTATACTTAATTTCCGTCATAACTATTTTATTTTAGGTTTTGCGAGAAAAAAATTATCGAACATCATTCTACAAGCGCATTATTTATCTCTATAACACTTTGTGCCTATTGATTTATTTCATGGGATGAAATGATGTCGTTTAAGATGTTTTGAATTCATAAATATAGGAAAATATAATTGCTGCATCTTATGAATAAAATATGCCGCAAATAGGGTAATTAAATTTAAAAATATCTAAATTAAATCATAAATAATAATTAAAGAATCACGATTCAACCAAAGATCATTGGAATGATGGATTTAAAATCAGAACAACCGTATACAATGACCCAGACATGAACCAGCAGTTTGACTGACGAAAATTTTCGAGTTCTATGAGAGGAGCAATTGCGAAAAATATTGGCGCACGCTTCGTATCCCAACGAAGAATTAGCCTTAAAATAACCAGATGCCGTGAAGTCTCGGGTCAAGAACCTTTTCCTTCGCACATCCGGATTTTTCGAAAGCGTTCGGCGCCTCTACGTCGTCCATCCATAAGATTCACTATAGGCACTAATCATTTTTACTCGGTGGAGAAATTCTTATTTTACAAATTCGGTTTACTCACCTAACGGAAGAAAAAAATCGTGATTTGTGACTGTCTTCCTCTGTTAATGAACGAAAGTTTATGAACGAAACATTAGTTTTCGTGTGAAGTTAATCAAAGTCAGACATGTTTATACCTGGAGGGAATCGAATATAGACAGTCTTTATATATACTATAGATTATAAGATGAGATATGTATATACTGTAGATACAGCATTTCGTTCGATCATTATATTTAGCATATAATAAGTTCGTGGCTGACAGCTCCTGGATTTATAGTCAGATCGATCTACTAGACACTTCAATAACACAAAGTATGTTAGTGTTTTGTTTGATGCAATTGTGGAATATTATATAAGCATCTCCAGTATAGTCACTTATCTATGATGGTTCGATCAAAAACTGGAGAAATGTTAATTTTTGTCGTATTCGATATTTTTGTCACCGCTTATTTATTTATATTTTGTATAATTTATATTTACGACTATTTTCGATGCCTGCAGTGCACTTGGTGTACATTTACAGCGCTTTGCCGGCTTTATAATCCTCAAATCAGTTTTTATACACTTGCTAAAAATATGCAGAACCATTAAATATAACTCCCTGTTTACTTTCTAAAACTTTTTAACGAATGGAAACAATATGGTTTTGATTTTTGACTTCTCGAGACGACTTTTCTTCGGATTTGGCTTGCCTGGGTGCTTCCATTGGACATGTTGACGTTTCTGGATCATATTGAAAACACCATG
The DNA here is from genome assembly GCA_031761425.1 of Cosmopolites sordidus. Lineage (NCBI taxonomy): Eukaryota > Metazoa > Arthropoda > Insecta > Coleoptera > Curculionidae > Cosmopolites > Cosmopolites sordidus. The sequence goes on from JARFXV010001130.1 coordinate 131,565, forward strand.
TCTCATCAGCAGTAACAATGCTGTACTTGAAGTTTTCGTCCTTTTTCGACTTTTTAATCAAGCCCTTGCAATGATGGATTCGGAGCAATTTTTGGTCGTCAGTCAATTTCTGTGGAAGTTCCAAATGATCAGGCAAAATGCGATGAATTGAATCTTTGGACATGTTCAATTCCATTTTCATGCATCGTAACGAAGATTTGGCTGAATTTTTATAAATACACACACAATTTCAATGTTACTTTGAGTAACCATGGATTTTTTCGGACCAGGATGTTCGTCGTCCTTGATGTCCTCACGACCTTCTTTAAATAGTTTAAACCACTCGGTTTACTCACCTAACGGAAGAAAAAAATCGTGATTTGTGACTGTCTTCCTCTGTTAATGAACGAAAGTTTATGAACGAAACATTAGTTTTCGTGTGAAGTTAATCAAAGTCAGACATGTTTATACCTGGAGGGAATCGAATATAGACAGTCTTTATATATACTATAGATTATAAGATGAGATATGTATATACTGTAGATACAGCATTTCGTTCGATCATTATATTTAGCATATAATAAGTTCGTGGCTGACAGCTCCTGGATTTATAGTCAGATCGATCTACTAGACACTTCAATAACACAAAGTATGTTAGTGTTTTGTTTGATGCAATTGTGGAATATTATATAAGCATCTCCAGTATAGTCACTTATCTATGATGGTTCGATCAAAAACTGGAGAAATGTTAATTTTTGTCGTATTCGATATTTTTGTCACCGCTTATTTATTTATATTTTGTATAATTTATATTTACGACTATTTTCGATGCCTGCAGTGCACTTGGTGTACATTTACAGCGCTTTGCCGGCTTTATAATCCTTTCTTTATCGTTCTTCTTCTTTATCGACTCCTGTTTGCATTTTCAAATGCTAAGGATAGTAAAATAGAAAATCATTTTTATTAATTGACGGGACTCCTTTTTGAAGAACCATACAATCACTTGTTTGCGTTGAGAGTTAATTTACATTTTATAAGCTTTATTAGGAAACATTTCGAAATAAGCGTTCTACACCAAAAATTTTAATCATTTGAACTGAATAATCTTTAAAAATTATTTGTAGTTGATTTTTTACTCAAATTTGGACATAGGTTAATGGGGTTTTTTTAAATAACAAAAAAATTATTATGGTTTGTTATCACTTTTATACTTATAAAAGTGGTAAATAACAAAGTATAAAATTCTTTTATTCGATTTAAAAAATTCACAAAGTAACGAACAAATTAGTCAATAATTTGGGGATTTCTTTGTTAAATAATATAAATAAATTTCGTTTTTATCAAACTTGATAAAAATCAGTTTTTACTGAATATTAAGCCTTTTTAAAAAGTTACTTTATGGTTAAGACTAATAAATTACAGTAGTTGTTCACATTGTAAAATATAGTTTTTTTTTATTAGTGTGTTAATATTGTGTGTAAATATTTTATATGATCTATATCATTACAGTTGTCGTTAAATTATGTGATTTATAAATTCTTTAAACAAACAATATCATTTTGGTAGGATAATCATTAAATTCATAAATATGTCGTTTGGTGGATTATTCACTTATATGGCTATTAAAAAGTCCCTAATTTAAATCCCGAATTGGACTTACATGTTTGTGCCTATAGTTTGATTTATGTTTAAAAATTAATATTGTAATAGGAATAATATTATTCATTCGTTTGACAATTTAACGTTAAAGTTCCCTTATTGTAAAGCAACAGTCATTTATGTTCAGTAATATAACTGGTTTTCCATTAAAGTATCTTGATACTGAAAATTAGCTAATTTCGTTTTGCTAGAGTTAAAAGTAATTGGATTTTTTTGACTGATAACATAACATTAAGTTTGACGAATGACTCAGTGCTCATTCCTGGCATGTTGCTATGATTCTAGTTCATTTTTGGTTTTAACCACAGTTTTCGTAAATTGATAAATTTTTCTATGAATGAAATAACAACTTTTGCCTTTTTATGCCTATACATATATCCTATCATTGTGAAGATATTAGATCTATGGCTTTCAGTCATATAACCCAGGTCAACAATTTTAAACTTTCTTGAGGTAACATTGATGAAAATGTGTATATTAAATATTTTCGAGTTCTAAATCCGAAAATGATAAGCTAATGACTGTAACACGTACATTTTTTACGGCTAGGGAGGCTCAATGTGGGAAAAAAAGGAGATGACATATTTTTACAATCTAATATTTATTTAATATAAACCTGTAAAACCTGTTAAATCTATGCAAAGATCCTCATTACTGAGGATCACATAATCTCATTACTTCACATGATCCTCATTACTGAGGATTATGTGAATAAGAAATATATTACATGATATGTCATACAGCGACAAAAACTTCAACTTTTTCCTCTAGATTTCTGTAGCATCAACGCTTTTTAAAAACCAGCAGTAGTCGTCCAATATAGATGGGTTTCAGCATTCCTGATATCTTGCTGCCATTGTCCTGATGCCCTTGTGAAATCTCTCTCCTTGTTCGTCGTTTGCTGCATCCAAATTTTCCGGAAAACATCCAAATAGGAGTGTAAAAAATGCAATGCAAGGACATGTGACACCCTAGTATTTCGTTAGTATGAGGTTTTTATAGTTTTCATCTTTCTTGTTACCCAGAAATCCTTTCACTATACTTACAAAACATGTCCAAGCTGTCAATTTCTTTTCATTTAATTTTTCTTGAAAACGGAAATCAACTAGAAGCTTCCTAATTTGAGGTGCAATAAATATGTCTTCTTTTAGTTTTTCATCATTTAATTGAGGAAATCTTTATTTTAGGTACTTGAAATCATTACCTTTTTTGTCCATGGGTTTGACAAAGTTTTTTATTAGTCCAAGCTTAACATGGAGACGCGGAAGAGGTACCTTTTTTGGGTTAACAACATGGGCATATTTTATGTTTGAAGTACCAGGTTCAAAAGAAGTTCTATGAGGCCAATTTTTCTTACTGTATTATTCTTTTGATGCCCTACTGTCCCATAGACCAAAAACAGCAGTACTTTGTAAAACCCCCTTGAAGTCCTAGCCATCACTTTTAAATCCCCACCAATATCCCAGTTGTCAGTGGTTTCTTTCATTGTCACTTAATGGGCTAAATGAATAGATGGCTTTTTTTCCATTATGAAGCAAGACTGCTTTTAGGCTGTATTTCGACAAATCTATGAAAATACGCCACTGGGAAGGTACATGTACCATATTAAGCTCTTTTATTAAACCATCAATATGCGATTCTTCTTTTATAAAAACTTGAAAATGTTACAATCCGTTTTCGGAAAAGTGAATCACTTGCATTTTTATTTAACATGCTCCAATGTTGAAGTCTGGAACTACGAAGTTCCTATTTTTGTTTTGACAATCCCAGGTCACGTACCAAATCATTTAATCCATTCTGAGTAATTAAGTGAAGATCACTGGTAGTTGTTAAAAATGTTGGACCACAACTGGTTTTCTCAGGAAGTTGTGGATAAGATTCCTGATGAAGAATTGAAATTAGAGGGAAACATGTCCAGATTTAAAGGTGCAATCGATACTGGTAGTTCCTGGCTATGAGGAACTGACCTAAGTGCAGAAGGCAAATTTGGATACAGAATTTGGTCCCTTTGCTTTTTTGAAATCCCTTCTGTTTTAGTGATACAAAAGTAGCAATCACTTACATGGTCACTAGATTCTTTTCACACTATAGGAACAGCAAACGGCATGGAATTTTTCTTGCGATGTATCACTTGCATTGCACAAAAGTTTAGGTGACCTTTCACACAGCAAACATGAGGAGTTCAACTTTTATCTTAATCTTGTTTGTGACTTTAAAATAAATAGTATATATATATATATATATATATATATATATATATATATATATATATATATATATATATATATATATATACGAATCGGATATTTACAAAATCGACGATTAGAACTTGCCATTTTATATAAAATCGATTACTTTACTTTAATATTTGTTACTTTAATATTTAATTATAGTGCTTTAAACGAGATAGAAACAAACTAAACTATAGAAAAGAATAAAACTGCCCTTAAAAGTTCGTAGAATAGTGTAGAAATACAACCTCTACGGTCTTGTGGTAACTCCTACATTGTCCAGTCCAAAGTCAGGTACAAATAATTTCAATTATCCCATGATGTAAACGAGAAGCAGGTACTTGAAAATGGGACGTCCTAGGCCATTTGTTTTAATAACTACCTAAATGAAACGCAAAAGAGCATTCTTATCAATATTACAAAAATCATGTCGACCTGTGTAATTAGCTAGGTTTTTTCCGATTCTTCATTGTCTCCGCTAACGGTGTTAGTAAGACTAAATTAGACAAGCCACTCAGTGAAATACTTTAAACGTTACTGGTGAGTTTCAAGTCAATAAAAGTTTTTTAAAACATGATTGTAAAAACAAATTGATTTTACAAATAATATATTTACTTGAACATGTAGTAATAAAGAAACAAAATTTGTCAAAGGCATAACAGTTTGGAAGTCCTTCAAACCTTTATTTATTGAGAAGTATTGATTAAGTCATGTCTCTTTTGTGGCTCTCTGTACAACCTCTATGTATTTTATTCTATTTCTGGATAAAGACCCTCTTTTTTAGCTTACATGTATTTCTGTTCTCACCCTCTGTCATAGACGGTATGCTGTATATCGTCCGTCCGGCGCGTTGGTGATGTCTTCAGAAACTTTGTCCCTGATGAGGTCTACATTGTAACATAGCCTATATTGAATTTATCTACCTGTTTAGCTGCATGACTGGCAAAACTGCATCTCCATTATTTCCTTTCCAGTATCTTTAACCTTAGATAATACTTCTCATTTGCTTATTTCGTCTCTGATTTTTTAACAGTATTGCAATCATTTATCTTTCCATTGATCGTTGTTTTAAACATTTTGAGTGATTACTTTGCAATGGTAATTTGATGGAACGAAGGAAGGAAAACTCTTAAATACGCTCTGATTAAATAGATGACTTCCAAGTTATATTGTTTGCCCGTTTTCTTCGTCTTCTATACATTTCCTGAGTTTGGTTTTCTTTTTCAAGCGATACTACATGGCCAATGGGGATATAGATTCTACTATTTTCTATTAGCTGGTTTTGAATTGTGATTTGAAGGTCTTTTTTACACATTAATTTTTTTTTTCGGAGATCCATCCGAAGTTTGATTTTAGCCGATTATTCCTTTAGTTCCGTCAACAATTTCCTCAGTTCATCTTTATTTTTAACACCATTAAGAATACATAGTCTGGATATTCTAGGTGAATGACTTTTCCCATTGATTGGAATGGTTTTAAATGCGTCTTAATCATTGTGAATAATGTTGGAAATAATGCCCCAAAAAGCATAGCTAGAAATCTATATATCGTTTGATAAATATACATTTATGAATTTTCCAAGTTCTCCGAAACTAAATGTGACCATTAAGCGAATTAATGCGCTTCGATATACTCTCATCAAAATAGGGATAATCGAAATAAAAAATCAAATAAAATGAGTGTGTTATTTTAACTTAGAATCGAATAGGAACTACTACGAATATTTGGAACACTGTTAATACAATAATAAAGTTCAAAGTTATATATAACAATTTATCAACAACAAATGTTCTTTATCTGTTGCCCTATGACTAATATCTAAATTGGAAATTGAGAATTTCAATAACTCGATCAGATTTTTTTCGACATTGATGCCGCAGTAACTAGTAGGGCATGTAGTGAATTAATTACCAAAACTACTTTGCAAAAACATGTCTTGTATTTTTCCCATAGTGATAGTTTGTTTTTTTTTATTTATTTAAGTTGAAACTCCCATTAGGATATTTTATAAAACGTATACAACTTCTTCCCGCCGTTTTCCTATAGATGGTGTTAGCGATAAGTAGTAGTCAAAATTAATACATCATAGACGGCATGCAATATCTTTGGGTTTCTTCTAAACATAACTCCATAGCAGCAGTATTCGATTTATGTTTACATCATAAAGTTATTTGCGATTAAAAATGTCGGTTTATGAGCCAAATACTCGTCATTTGCGGACGGTGTTAATCTATTTCTTTAATATGAAGAAATCTGCGGCGGAGGCTTACCGACTGCTCTCAAACACTTATGGTGAGGCCGCTATAAGTGAAAGAACGAGTCGTGAGTGGTTTCAACGCTTCAAAAGCGGTGATTTTCACGTTGAAGACTGGCATAGCGATGAAAGAGCGAATGTTTTTGAAGATGAAGAATTAGAGGCATTGCTTAATGAAGATTTGCGTTAAAATCAAGAAGAGTTGGCAAGATCATTGGGAGTAACTGAACAAGGAATATCAAAACGCTTCAAAGACCTGAGAATGACCCAGAAGCAAGGATATTGGGTGTCATAGGATTTGAAACCGAGAGATTTGTTTTGCTTGTGAACAGTTTGTGTGTGAACAGTTGTTTGCTTGTGAACAGTTGCTTGAAAGGCAAAAACGGAAGAGATTTCTGCATCGCATTGTGACTGGGGACAAAAAATGGGTTTATTACGATAACCTCAAACGTCGAAAATCATGGGGGTATCCCGGCCACGCTTCCGCCGATGGCCAAACCGAATATTCATGGCTCCAAGGTCATGATCTGTATTTGGTGGGGCCAGCTTGGTGTAGTGTATTATGAGTTGTTGAAACCATCTGAAACAATCATAGGCGATCGTTATCGAACACAATTAATGCATTTGAGCCGACCATTGAGAGACAAACGGCCGAAATACAGCGAAATACACGATAAAGTGATGCTCGGCCCCATGTTGCGAAAGTGGTCAAAACATACTTGGAAACGTTCAAATGGGAAGTCCTACCCCACCCGCCGTATTCTCCAGACGTTCCTCTCCCTCAGACTATCACCTGTTTCTATCGACGGCACACGGCCTGGCTGACCAGCACGTTTGGTCTAATGAAGAAGTCAAAAATTGGATCGATTCGTGGATCCCTTCAAAAGATGATCGGTTTTTTCAACGCGGAATTCGAATGCTGCCAAACAGATGAGAGAAAGTAGTGGCCAACGATAGACAATACTTTGAATCATTAATGTTTAACCAGTTTTTTACAATACAGCCTTTAATTAAAAAAAACGGTGGGAGCAGAGTTGTATACCTTTTATATAATTTTAGTTAAATGTGTTCTGTGAAATCCTAATCGCTTTACTGTACATACCTGTACCTAGTCCAATATAATTTATGTGTAGATAATTTTTTAATAAGTTTCGAAATCGAATGCATTAAACGATTATAAAACTAAACTCTGAAGTAATTAATTAACCAAATACAGAATACTATTTCAGTGATTGATCATCTTTAAGCTCTACGTGTTTTACATGTTGAAAGTTTCGCGAATTCTCTATATTTACCTCCAGATAAGATAAGGTGTATCACCTTTTCTCGCTCCCAACAAAACATCTCGGGGCCCAGTCAAGTTTCGACAGTTCGTTCGCTCGTTCGACTAGACGACCACGACCCGATCGTCGTCAAAAGATTAAAAAGCAATTAGTGTCGAAACGTTTTCGTTAGAGAAAAAATAGTTTCGGGTTATTCGCCGCGCAAAACTGATGGGTTTCTCGTTGGAGTGAAATGCAATTGTGTGAAAGTTTCGGCCAGTCGATCTGAGTTGCCGAGAATGTTGCCGGAGAAGGCATCCGCATGGAAGAAGGGTGATAAATTGGACAGAAATAGTTTTCTAAAACGGAGAAGTTTTTGGGATAATCAAACACCAAATTCGGTAATAAAACCTAAATTTTTTATATCCTTTACATCATGTGACTGATCTCTCTGAAACTGTATAGTTTTGTCAAATTCGTTAATTTTCATTCAGAAATACAATGTATGCAATATAATACAACATATGTAGATGAAAATGTCAGTTAATTCTTTAATGCTAGTGCATCAAGAGATGATTATGTATCATTTAAGATCTTTTTAGGCAGGCTTATTCATGTTCAAACAATGATAACATTTTTGAAGCTGAAATGATAGTAGAAAACAGTTAATAAATGCAGATTTACGTACTGTGAGTGGTTTTTGTACAAAAAAGCAATTTTCTATGAAAAATTTTCTATAAAGTCTGTTTGCAGTTTCTAAACACGTGTTTAATTCATCAAGTATATCACTAGGATGAATACAATCGTACATATGCATATATATATTTGATTTCTTTGAACTGAGTCCAATGAGCAAACGGCAGTCAGGAGTTATGCACCCCCGCACAACAACCTGCGTCTCCGCCAAAATGAACATTCGTTATTTGCTTGATCGGGAAGGGGCTTCCCCCAACCTTCACATTGGAGGAAACATATTTCTTCTGTTGGTGGTTAGACTTATCAGGGCGACTCATCAGGCGACATATGCCTTCTCGTCAAGAATAGGGAGTCCCCCTCCACAATCAATCAACCCATACTTTTCGCCGATTTCTAGTCGGATGGCTTATTCATGCAATTTTTTTGATTTCTTTGGACTGCGTCCAATCAGACAACAGTAGTCAGGACTTATACACCACCAACCGAAATATGGATTATTAATAAATAAGGAAAAAACCAAATATGTTGGAATATAAGGGAAGATAATATAAGACAAATGGATATTTAATAATAACAACAGAAAGAGGAGAAACGTATAAGCTTGAAGCAAGTATAACTTTGTTTAAGTTTTTCCAGTATTACAAAAGGCTGCATCGAAGTCGGGTAAACTGTCGAAATTTTAATTCTCGAACCAGGATTTGAACCCATTACCACGTCTAGACTATTTATATAACAAGTTTATCATAATTGTTATAATATATTTATTCTGTTAATTTAAAATATGGTATTAAATATCAAAACATAAAATTTAAGCATATAAAATTAATCCATGTCAGTTTTTAGATAAATCAAACGGTACGATAACTAGTTTAATTAATGGATTTATATAACTGAAGTATTCTACTAAAACATGTTTAGAGACACACTGTTTAGAGAAAAGAAAATATTATATTTTTCGATATAATCATAATCACCTTTAATACATTCTTGATAGTGATAAGATTAAGCCAATAAATTGGTTTAAGATGCAACCGGATGTTACTAGTCGGTAGAAAACTAAATATGAATCAACAAAAATTCACTATCGCTTTTGGAAATATGCTGTTATGATTCATAATGTTCGTTGTTTTGTTTTTTTTTAGAAATAATTGATCAATCTGTATTGTTTACATTAACGAATAAACGGAATTAAAGAAGCACATCATCACTGTAAATCCCAACATATATCAAACATGTTGAAATAATTTCATTTTTACAAATACTAGTTGTGTTAATGCATATAACATCATTATAAATCGCATTATATCTACTACACAAATAATTATATAATTAAATATTGGAACGAATGTAATAAAGTGCATTCAACCATTTATTTTTCAAATTAGTTCGTCCTTTGATATTTTTTCACGATATATTTATTACGCTCAAGAAAGTGTTTATATTCACTACCGAATAACATGTCGGAAATCACTGGGAAATCACTTACGAGGGTTATTCGGAAATATTTTTGAAATTTAAAATATTTTCGAGTAGTCACCTTGCAATTCGATATATATTTATATTAACTTATAAATGTGAAAGTATGTTTGTTTGGATGTTTGTCGTTCAATCACGCTCGAACGGATGGAAGAATTCTAATGAAATTTGGCATAGAAGTCGATTATGTTGTGAAAAAGGGCATACCAAACTTTTTATAATGCTATGAAATTCCGGCGGAAAATATAAGACATATTTTTTGATTTGGACATATCCTATACATATTTTACTTTTAGATTATTATAAGTATATATATATATATATATATATATATATATATATATATATATATATATATATATATATATATATATATATATATATATATATATATATATATATATATATATATATATATATATATATATATATATATATATATATATATATATATATATATATATATATATATATATATATATATATGAATAACAGAAATCTTTCATCCGGTACCTCTGTTCGCCTCAAATCAGTCGTTGCCATCACGCCGAGACAAGTACCTTCCAGGACTGGTTGCAGCTGTTTGTAGCTGTTTTAATGATGGTTTAATAAAAAAATACGAAACTTTAGCAAAATGAAAAAATAATTCTTTTTATTCCAGTTGATCGAAATTGATTTTTTGAATTGATTTGCGGACCAAAAACAACAACGTGTTGATAATTCTGAGCAATGTGTGGAGTTGTTTAAGAAAAATATAGAGGATTTTTTCATGCGCTAGATGACAATGGATGAAACATGGATCCATCACTACACTCCGGAATCAAACAGGCAGTTAGTTGAGTGGACAGCAGTCGGTGAAAGCCGTCCAAAGCTACCATAGACACAGCCATCGGCAGGCCATGTTATGGCCTCTGTATTATCTCGAGAAAGCTAAAACCATCAATAGTGAATATTACATAGCGTTATTGGTGCGTTCGAAGGCCGAGATTTCGAAAAAGGCACCAAACAAAAAAAAATTGCTGTTTCACCAAGTACCGTTGGCAAACAATGGCTAAATTGCATGAATTGCACTTCGAATTGCTTCCTCACCCACCGTATTCTCCAGATTTGGCCCCAGCGACTATATCTTGTTCTCAGACCTCAAAAAAAAATGCTCGATGGAAAGAAATTAAGAGGTAATTGGCAAAACTGAAACATATTTTGAAGGAAAAGATAAATAGTTCTATAAAAAAAGGCGTAGAACTCTTAGAAAATCATTGGAATGATTGTTTTACTCTTCAAGGAGAATATATATATATATATATATATATATATATATATATATATATATATATATATATATATATATATATATATATATAAATAAAGTCGAAATTTGTATCTAAGTATATATATATCTTTGCCCAAGATATATGTAGTAGTCCACAACCTCTAAATTACTTCCTATAATAGAAATTCTTCTGCTGGCAGCAAATTTGTTAAACATAACCTGGCTCTTTTTTAGGTTTATTTTTAAACCAAATGGTTCTCCCGCCCTTTGCAGCTCTCGTATGTGTTCTTGTAGCTCATCTGGGTCTTGTGAAAGGAGAACGATATCATCCGCGAATCTAAGATGGCTTAGATATGCACCATTGATTTTTATTCCCTTCTGTTCCCAATCCAGATTACGAAATATCTCTTCAAGGCAGGCTGAGAAAAGAACAGGCGATATTGAGTCACCCTGCCGTACACCCCGTTCTACGTTGATTTTAACTTCAAAGTCATCCATGTGAACTGTAGCTGTAGCTTCCTCATACATAGATCTCAGTAGGTTCACATAGGCTCTGTCTATCCCTTGGTTAAGCAATGCATCCATTATGGTCTGCGTTGATACTGAATCAAATGCCTTTTCATAGTCAATAAAAGCCAAGCACAGTGGCATGGTGTATTAATTGTGCCTTTCTATGGTCTGTTGGACAACCTGGATATGGTCCATTGTACTGAATCCACTTCTGAATCCTGCCTGCTCTCTTGGTTGTGCGTCATTCAGTGTTCTTAATATTCTTTTAGATATTATCTTGGTGAAAACTTTGTATATAACTGATAGGAGGCTTATTGGGCGGTAGTTTTTTAAATCTTCCTGTGCTCCATTCTTATGAAGAAGAATCGCTTCAGTATTTTTTGATCTTTGAGGCATTTTGAGTACAATTTTGCCAGTATTTTTTGTGGAGTTCGACCACCAGCGTTCAACATTTCAACCGTTACATTGTCTTTTCCTGGAGTCTTTCCATTCTTCATCGCTTCTATGGGATTTGGCACTTCTTCCAACAGGATATCTGGCATTGGCTTTTCCGTCGGCATTGCTTTCTTTAACTGGTTCTGATTTTCATGTAACTTAGAATAAAATCTTCTGATTTTCTTCTAACATTTCCGTACGCTCCCTATACACTGTGCCATCCTCACGCATTAAGGCAAACATTTGTGTCCTTTTATTTATCAGCTTATGTTTAGCTTTGTTTATTCCTTTGTTTTCTTCTAGTGTTTTTTGCACTAGCTGCATGTTCAACCGATGCGTTTCTTCTCGAATACGTTTTCTTATAGTTTTGCAAAGCTCAACGTACTCGACCCTGTCAAAGGGATTGCCTGCATTCTTCATTGTCCTCCGTTTCTTCATTAAATCGATGGTCTCATTGGAGATTTTTTACTGTTTGAAACTTTTTTCTGCTGGTGCTATTGCAGCAGCAGTTTCAACCACATTTTCGATGATTTTTTCATACTGATCTGTCACTTCCATCTCTTCTGGGTCTTGCAACACAGCAAAGCGGTTCGACAAAGCAATCTTAAAATCGTTGCCCCTCTGCAGCAGCTTCTCAGAATTCACTTTGCCCTTACCATTACTTCAGTCTTATCATTCGTGTACGTTCTCTTCGTCAGTTTATCTTAACCTTTGCTCGTACTATTTTATGGTCACTTCCAACATAAAGGGCCGGTTCTACAACGCAAGAATATACCAGGTATAAGCTGTATATGTATAATATACTTTGAATAAAATTTGAAACGCCCGTTCTACAGAACGGGGGGGTTTATTCCAAGTATAGCTTATATCTGGTATATTCTTGCATTTTAAAACCGGCTCTAAAACGGTTAAGGACAGTACAATTACAAAATATCGCTTTATCATTTGACATGATGTATTCAATTTATACATTGTTTTTTTTCTTGCTTTTTCTTTTTTTTTATTTCATTTAACAAATCATACTTCACAAATATAGTAATTTGATCATACTTTCATACTTGCAGATGCCAGGTTGAAAACTTTTTGACCGGCCCTCGTATAAGCTCCAATTTTATATTTACATTACGTATTTACGTCGTCTCTTTGCTCCTGTAATCAGTGAGTTGTACTATTTTCTATGAAATATCCATGACGTCGATAAATAAACACAATTCCGTTGTATTATTCCTCGTTATTATCACAAGACAAATGCGTTTTAAAGACGATTCTTGAAAAAAAGAAAGAAGTTTTCTCTGTCGATATAGTTGATTTGTTTCCGAATAAAATTATGCCGCTTATCCAGTAAAATCATGCCGCAAAAATTTGTGTAATTCGTGTTTGAAATGTTTCAATATCACTATCATTTAACATGGGCATGGGTAAACTATCATCTATTTAGAGATTTTCATAACTGCCTTAATGGTACAAATCTATCAGGTTTAAACTAAAAAGGGCTTTTTCAACTAACAGAAGGATCAAGGGATGTCATGGATCAGTTCTGAACGATAATGGATGGTCCCAAGAGTGGTTATGGATCCGATTTTTTGTCAAATATTCTTTACATGTCCTGGTGGGGTGGTTGCGGTACACTTGACTTTTATGATATCCCCATATATTAAATCATATGGAGTCAGGTCCGGGCTTCAGGAGGCCACTGAATGACTCCTCTTCGAGAAATCAGTTTTCCTTAAAAAAACGCATATAAACGACGGGCAAAGAGATATTGGAAGTGTGGCAGGTGGCTTCGTCTTGTTAAAACCAAGTGTCCTAAGGGTATCCTTCAAATTCTTGAAGAGCAGGAGTAAAAACATTTTGAAGCATGTCGACGTAACGCTAAGAATTCACCGTTTCTACGCGGCCTTGGTGGTCTTCGAACAAAAACGAGCTGATTATTCCGGAGGCCAGCATTACAGCCCAAACTGTGATCTTCGGGCTATGCAGAGGCTTTTCATGTTTCTTTCTACGGTTTTCTTCACACAAGTAGCGACAATTTTGATTATTGACATGGTCATTAAGGCGGAAATGAGCCTCATCGGAGAATCCTGCGCACACAGAATGAGCGTTCCTCTCACGGTGACTAATTTTCTTCGTCGAACTATCGTTTAAGACCGACCCTACCTTTCTACCCCTCCTACCAAATGTTCTGCAGTGCAACCGAATATTAACAACTCTTTGGACCGCCCTGTGTAATGTCTGTTGTACTATAATGTGTTCATTTACGTTGGGTGCTGGGCCAATAGTTGTAAAATAACGGTAGAAAATACTGTTTATTGCGTATTTTGTATATTCTGTATACTGTATATTTTTTATATTGTATATTCTGTACTGTATATTATTGTTATCAAACAGTTTTATTTTTAATATAACTTTCGAGAAGGTTAATAAACTTGGCATATCAAAGTTGAAACACTTCGATGTATTTAGACATTTGTTTCTTTTCTTGTCTTACTAGCCAAACATTCACAACAGCGCTTACATCTTTGTCGTTGGAAAAATAATTTCTTCATAAATATTCGTTTAGCTTAGAGAATAAAAACTATTAGCTGGAGGCCAAACTTAGAGAATTCCGAGACAGAAAAAGGTGAAAAATATTGTTGTAAATGGAAGGAAAAAGCGTCGGCTGAATTTATTGTAGAAAATCTATTGTATAAAATAAATCCAAATCAATTTTTAGAACAAGCTGGGTTCAGAAAAAGTAAAGTTTTGAGATTAGAGGCGTATCAGCAACTGAGAAGGCTATTTAGCGACTGGACCTACACCTTAACGTGGCTTAACGCCGCATCGCATCAGCTACGAAAAAACCCAGTCAGCACCCCCCTCGGGCTATCAACCCTTGGTTTTCTGCTTAATCGAAAGTCTCTCGAGAAGCCTATCGACTAGTGAGTGATCAACGTAGAAAACCTCTCAGAAGGCATCCGTCCTTACCCAGCCACGAACTGGCGTGACTGAGGGTTGATTCCTTGTCAGATTTTACACTCTTACCTAGAAACATTCACAAGAATTAAAAAAAAATTGCCTAGTTCCGGGAATCGAACACGTTCCACGTTAACTGCCGCATTGTCAGGAAGACGCCTAAGACGCCACAGCTAAGGTGGTTCCGGTTCAAAAAAAGCTATAATATGTACGTTACATCACATTCACTCACGTTATATCACACAACACTGAGAAATATAATAGAAAAGGTTATAGAATACAATATCGAAATATATATGGCATTTATAGACTTGAAGAAGGCTTTTGATTTTGTTGAAATGATGGCAATAAGTTCACAGTTGTTCTTTTTTCATTTGTCAAACTATGTTATATAAAATAACGGGACAATCAATATTACATGAACTATTGAATGTAAATAATGACTACTATCAATTCTCTGAATTCTCTCTTTAGTTCCTGCTACATTCATGATTTAAATGAGCTCGCTATCTTTGGCAAATGAAACAAAATCAATTACGTACTATTATATAAAAATCAACAGTGACTAACAATAATAATGATTCACGGATGGTCTTCAATTATTCACTAAATTTTTCAAATTATCCTATACCATTAAATTTAAAATTATTATAAATAAATAATGAAAAACGGTTTGATTTTGACAACGAAATTACTCTAGTGGTTTAAGCAAAGCATATAGTTGTATACGTATGTTTACCAAGAAAATGCCGCGGCCTTGGATTTTCAGTTTATAAGTTCGTAACTGTTTACACGTCGAATTAACGTAATTAGTATCAAGGTGAGTGTAACGATTCGACAAAAATAATGGCAATTTTTCAATTGGCGGTTTATAATAAAAATGGTATAAACGGTAATAAAAAATTTAGGTAGTATTAAAAGAATTTTATTCATGACGTTATTATAAAGGGTTTTTTTTAAATTTAATTATGCGGGGGTTCGATTCCAGTACTCGGCATGGATGTTTGTGACTTTGTTTAAATGTTTGTGAATGTTTCTAGACAAGACTGTAAAATCTGACAAAGAATTACCCTTCAGTCTCGCTCGCAGGTTCGAGCTGCTTAATTAATATTTTGTAAGCATCCATTACAATATTTCTTCATTCTTTCTGCAGTGCTACCGTCAGTGAGCATTGTTCTTCTTCGACGTTCGTCTCCAACCGGATCTATCTCTAGCAGCCAATTTTTGAGGTTCAGTATTTCTTCAGCATCATAGCTTACAATGTCGAGCCATGTTGTCTTGTCCTTCCCTATTCGTCTTCATGGTTCACCTTGCAATTCGGTTTTCTGACGTTCTCGCCCGGTGTCGCGCTCATCCGAGGTCTCGATTCCTTACATAGTCTACAACTTGACTTGGTATATAGTCTACAGCTTGACATAGACTACAGCTTACATAGTCTACAGCTTGACTTCGAAGTTATAACTGATACCTTTAATTTCCATTATCATTCACATCACTCAAAATTCTTCTTAGTACTCTTCTTTCAAATTTTGCAAGTTCCACGTCTCGCAGCTTTAAGTGAGTACTGGCTGATTGAGTGTTTTATAGATCTTAACTTTCGCGTTAAGTTTGTATAAGTTTAGGTCTCAGGGCATACTGTAGGGATGTTCAACTTCAGAATACGATTTCTTATATCTCCTGTAACGTTGATTCCGTTTTGTTTGCTAACCATATGCGAAAGTTCCTTGACAGTTAGAACATTTACATTATAAATATTTAAATTGCATTACTTAAATTGATAAGTGTATTTAAAGAATAGTGTTCAATCATAACAGATGATATGTTAAAGATGAATTTTCTACTTAGTTACTTGTCGTTTGGTACTGACATTGGAGCGACTTTGAATTTTCTTATCCAGAGTATTATTCAATAAGTTATATATTTGCCTAATATAGTACCATCTCATATTTTCTGTTCTTTAAATTGCAATTGTTCCATCTTGGAAGTTGTTTTAATCAGTAGATACATACAAGTTTTTTTTGACAACATAATTTTGACACTATTTCAAAAAGTGCTAATCCATATATTTATTGCAGTTTAATGCGATTATTTTAAAGGGATGAAATACTACATTATTGTCATACAATCAATGACTTGTCTATGCACTGATCGATCTGCTTTCGAAGCAATAAATTAATGTTCCATGTGTATTCTTATTGAGTCTAGTAGCAATTTTATGAAATAACAATCTTGACTATCTATTGCTTTCTGATTATTAGTCTATCACACTAAGCTAATTAAAATTTAACACTTTATCTAACATTTCGTACTTTGGGCACCTTAAATGATCGAATTAAAGAAAATAAAGGCTCTAGAGCAACTCAAAAATGAAATTAAAAGTAATAACATTTATAGAACGTTAGAGAATTAACAATTAGATAAACAATTATTGCCAGCAAAAAACGAGAATTCAATACAGGCTTTTTATATGCTTATGAGACCTGATAAATCTTTCTTACAAAATATTTTTGTATTCTTAAATACACTGTGTATTCATATTTCTATGTCGGTCAGCATATTTCAATGTTCGTAAATTTGTCTTAAATTTGAAATTGGCGCATTAGATATTGCTACAGCAGAAGAACTGACACAGTGGGCGATTTATGATGATGAGTAATAAGATGGAGAAAAACGAAAAAGAGAGAAGGAAACAAAATTGGTTTTTTAATAGAAAAAGTGTAATTATTTAAGTCATCCTCGGCCACACATATAAAAGAGATTTTAGTTTTAAGAGTTTATTTTAAAATCCTCGAAAAATAATTTGAATAAATCCTTGATATGTTGAATATGCTAATATGCTAAGCTAGTTAAATCTGGCTGTTTATATACATTCGAAATATAAACTGCGGTGAATTACGGACATAATTAAATGTTAATAACATCTGGTAATAACAACATTATGCGGTATGAGCTAGATACATATCTAATCTTTATATGAGCGCCGAAGAACTATCTACCAAGTGTCCAGAAATGTCGTTCATATGTAATTACTTGTTTGCTCTTAGGTGGCGCAGAATGTACTGGTCGTGTTAACTTTACATCGAAGCTTGATTCAGGGAAAATTAATTGGCATGGAGCATTTCACCGGGCAACAACGTGCTTTCTGTGTTCGCGCCTATTATCAAAACAACAATTTACTTATAACGGCTCGTCGTCTTTATAGGGCCGAGTATAATTTACACGACATAAACGAGGCGCCAAGTGTTAATTTAATAAAGAAATGGATAAAAAAAATTTGAAACTACAGGATCAACTTTAAATTTACCGTCTACGGGTCATCCAAGGTCAAGCAAAGGTGCAAACAACATTGAACGCGTGCGTGAGTCGGTTAGAGAAAATCCATCCCAATCTGTACGCAAGCGAAGTAGCCAGGTACATACATTAAGAAATCTTCATTCCATGTCATTAAAAAAAAAGATCTTCGTCCTCAACCCTATCAAATTCAAATTATACAAGAAATGAAAGAAACTGATTTTATTATGCGCTTGACATTTGCCAAGGAATTGTTGGAAAGATTTAACAACTGTGGCAATGTTTTCTTAAGTGACGAGGCTAACTTTCATTTGAACGTCCATGTAAACAAGCAAACCTGTAGGTACTGGGCGGAGAAAATCCGAAAAAAAAATATAGCCCAAAAGTTGTTATAGGGGTGCAATGTCAGCTAGAGACATAATTAGCCCATACTTTTTGGAAGATGCCAAAGGTAAAGCGGTCAATGTGAAATCAGCTAGGTATTGTGAGATGATTCGAGGGTTTTTCTATAAATCACTGCAATAATCATACATCACGTGATTCTTTGGAGGCTGTACAGAAATTATTCCCAGGAAAAATGATATCACGTAGAGGTGATATAAATTAGCCACTAAGAAGTACAGATTATCTCCACTTGATTTTTTCTTGTGGGGTTATGTCAAAAGCAAAGTTTATGCAAATAAACCACATATCATATTGCAATTAAAGGAGAATATTGTTCATGAGATCTACTCGATATCCAGACATATGTGCGGCAGGGTGATAGCACATTTTCGATCATGCCGTTTAGAATGCCAGCGCCGCGAAGGCCGCCATCACGACACTAATATTTTTGTTAAATACATTTCCAAACGATGTACTATAATGTTATAAATAATACAATTATTAAACATTAAATCAACTTCTACTAATTATACCTACAAAAATGAACAACAATATTAGACACCTTGTATAAACTCGTTTTAATAGTGTTTTGCAATGTTTCTTCAATATATGTTATGACCCAGTTTTATCTATCATCTAACCCAACTTTCACTATTTTTGTGTTCTCATTTGTTATTGACGTACTCCATTTTTATTTCAACGGGAGGGTCCTTTTACCTGTACCTAACCTTTTAGTCCTGATTCAATGCCTATCCTGACAGATAATATTCTTTTGTGTATCAGTATAGTTATTATCTTGTTAATGGACCTCCGCAATGATATAATGAATGTTTCTTAGTATTAGTTGTATATCAATACCAGCTAAAACTGCTTTCTTCCCTTTGATTGTTTTTTAGTTTCTACTTGTATAAATTTTGTTTGTTTGAATTCATCTACTTCAATTATAGTTTAGGCGTCTATTTTCTTCATTTAGTTGATGTGTTTTTGTTCTGTAAGTTTAAGTGGTTTCAAGCCTTTATGGGAGAAGAGAACAGTGAATATACTAATTAAGTTATTTCAAATTTAGTAATCAAAATTAAAAAGTTATTTGTTATGGATGGTAATTTTTTATTTCATCAAAGTATGTTTCGGTACATTGAGTTATATCGAGACAAACTTCAAAAGTGTACAATAATGCTTCGATAAACTCTTTTCAACTGTAAAAAAATTATAGTACATGAACTGCATGCAATATTGTAACTGGAACTTTTATGATTAATCGATAGTAAAGTTTAATAACATAAACTCATACAAAGGAATAAACTCACTAAAATGTTTATTCGTGTAACAGATACTTATGGCTGTGAGACGTGGACCATAAATAAAACAGACGATATGCTTGCAGTATTTCAAAGAGTACCAGGAGACTTTTTGGTGTTCTGAATGATAAATCAAATTGGGGATCAGTTAACTTCTAACTCAACAATTTCACAAAAATGTGGATTTTATATTCTCGCGGAACATGTGACAAGAATGCCAGAAATTCGAATACCAAGGAAAATCATGGAAGGACGAATAGTACGTAATAGAAAGAGAAATAGATCAAAGACACGGTGAAGACAATGTAAGGAGAGATGATGAAGAACTACTGCACACCAAAATCCGGTGCTCGATCCGGATGGAGACGAAGGTCGCAGGAGATTAAAATACTGACGGGCTCCAGTACCACAGGAATAAGATGACAAATTTAACAACAATTCGGACGCCCCAAAATATATAAAAAAAATCGGACAAAGTATTAGTAATAGAATTAAGATTCAACAGCACGTAGAAATTGAAAGTTGGAAGGTGACCTCCATTTTGCTGAAAAAAATAATCTTTTCCGACGAAGAGCTCTTCTGGCTTAATAGGGAACAAACATAACTGCAAGTTTCATGATCAGAAAGTTCCTGTTGTTTCCTGAGCTGAAGGAGCGTTAGGACCATCTTTTTTTGAAGACGATGATGGAAATCGTGTTCTTGTTAATCGTGAACGCTATAGGAATATGCTAATCGAATATCTTTGGCCTGAACCAATATATGTGGTTATAAACAATGTTTTCTGTCAACAAAATGGTGCGATTTGTCACACATCTCGCCAAATAATCGATTTATTGCAAGAAAAGTTTCCTTTCCATTATTTCGCGGAATGGTAATGTCATCTGACCACCAAGATTATTATCTTGATCTCACGCCCTTGACTTATTTTTTGTAGGCTTATGTTAAATCTCTGGTTTACAGAAATAAACTTTGAACTACTCTTGATTTTAAACGAAACATTCAGGCCACCATTGAAACCACTATTGACCACGTGATATATGTGAAAGAGTAATTGAAAATTGAGTTTCCAGAATGCATACCACCAGACGAAACCGAAGGGAATATTTGAATGACATTTTTTCAAATCATGCAATTTCTACAAGATAAAATAAAAATTACCGGACTATCACTTAATTGTTATCATTGTGCCTCATTTTAAAGTTCTAATACCCTTATTGGATAACCCTTTATATTTATTCTCTCAATGTTTCTTTTCAGTATTTATTCTTTAAAGTTATATTCATCTAAAATAGTAGAATTATCTTTATTAAGATAAATACTTATTGATCTGTATATTATTCTTTTGTAGGCCAGTGTAGTTTAAATTCGATTTTAGAAAGTTCAGTATGACATCACTGGCCGGATGTAAAAGAAACATCAATAGCTCTAAGATGTGTTAATTTAAAAAAACACCTGCAAATTTAAAATGCAACATAGAAATTTAATGATTTCCTAAACTGTATCAATCATTTATTTAAATGACTAGTATAATCACTGCGAATATAATAATGCTACGTTTTAAAATTTATATCATATTATGTAACAGTTTTCCTTGACAAATATGAAAACCTTCTCATAGATAAAAAAGCGATAATCCCTCCATTAAAACGTACTAGGAATTTTTGTTCAGAAACATATATCTCGAGAACAGATACAGAGTCGAACTGATAATATGGAATGAAATGTTGAAAAAATACGAAACAACCATTCAAGGCCAACAGCAATAGTGTCGGCCCACTATATTTTTCATCGGCGAAGAATTAAGAAGACATTATTTTTTAGACCGACGAATTTTAATGACTACATTTGCTTTCATTTCCATGCCCAGGAAGTTGAAATGTATTCAGGTATTTATCTCGACTAAGAACATTTAAAACATTGATAGATGATATTAAGAGAGATTCATATCAAATAGATAAATGTGAACGAATGTGTTTTGCATTCTTTGATTGGCTGAAATAAAATTTTAAAACTCTTGTTCGGTGTCACTTGACTAAATTAAGTTGTTGAAGATTGACAAATGATAGTTTCTACTAACATTTTTCTGTTTGGTAACGTTTGCAAAATACAATGAAATATTTAAACCTTATCAGTTAATTAGAAAAAGAAACTTATTCCTCCTTAACGCCAATTTTTGAATAATCTACGATTTTCATCAGTGCAGGTGAATTATTTTTTGATACATAGGTTGTCTAACTTTTCTTTTTATTAACAGTAACAGTAACAAACAGATTTGAATGATAGGACCCAGATTATGAATGCAACTGATCCAATCCACCATCATTGCAAGAGGTGGAGGGAAGTTTATAAAGTTTATAAGTCTATAATGAAACTTAAAAGCAATAAAGCTTTCGGCATAGATAACATACATTTAGTGCTTCGATGGTTGGAGGGCTGTTGGCATATACTCTGTTCTTGCGATAACCTCGTAGGAAAAAATCTGGGACGGTCAGATCTGGTGAACGAGGTGGATATCTCACATCACTGTACACAAATGTTGCCAAGGTCCATTGTGGCTGAATGCAGGGGTCTCTGGGGAATTTTTATGGGGTTCTCGCTATCTCAAAATTGACAGTTTTCTTAATTGACGAAGCCACAAAGCTGGAAATGTGCCTCGTCGGTCATCATCAAAGTGGAAACAAAATTCTCATCATTTTCTGCGAGGTTTCGACTGCACGGAAGTATTCCTTATCAAAATAAGCTATCTTCTGGATGAAAGGCTTGGACTAATTGAATTGGATAGGAAAGAGTTTCAAATCTGTTCTTAGAATTCACTGTAGGGAACGACGGGAGATCTGCAATTGAGCAGAACGTCTGGTGGTCGGTGTTTTGGGCTGATCTGTAATAATCTCCCGAACTCCTTTAATATTTGCAATTGAACGAGTACTACGAGGTCTTCTCGTCTGTCTGGCATTCCCAACAGTTCCCCTTTCTTCAAAACGCCGAACCGTTGTGGTTATTGTGAGCCTAGTTGGTGCCTCGTGAACATTGTAAAATCTTTTATATCCACGTTGTGTTACAATTATTGACCGATTATTTTCAAAAAACAAGTGTAGTAAAAACAAGTATTCTGGTTCAGTGAGCAATTGTGTACCTCTCCAAACCTGACTTCTCTGACTTTTATCTGTAAAATAAAAAAGAAAAAATTAAAAACTACAAATAATTAAAAAAGTTATGATTTTTCAAAATAGGTACCTATTATTTATATGTATTTATTATTATTATTTTGCTCCACTCTGTACAAAGGAAAGGGAAAATTAAGATTTATAAAACACTCAGTCGTTCCGTAGTTACTGTGAGTGATAATGAAAATTGAAGAATGGAATTTCGAACTCAAGCAATCATACAACTATATAGATATTGCAGAATATATCAGGATTCAGCGACTCAAATGGGTGGGTCATGACTGAGAATGACAGAAAGCCGAACACAAACGATAAAGATGGATGTACGAATAGCGGATATCAGAAAAAGACGTAGATCAAAAATACGGTTGTAAGACAATGCAAAAAGAAATGCTGAAGAACTACTTCACTGACGTAACAAGAACTGGCAAGGGGCTGCTGCTGATCCATCCAGATGGAGGCGAAGATTTAGTGATGTCAAGGCTCACTGATCGACTTGATTTCAGGAAATAGTAATAAAGAGCTAGATGGGGTGAATAGGGTGATTGAATAAGGATTGCAAAAATTTATACATTCCAGTTACACATTTCCTAGTGACAATCTGTCCATTTGGGATACATTCTTTAGGTATGATGCCCTTGTAATGTCAATACCGTCATCTTCGGCCATTTTTGGATGGCATAATTTGGCCATAAACTTGTATAAAAAATTAGGCTTTAGCTTCATGCAAATCTTAACAGACAAAAATCATTTTCAGACAAAAGTTACGAAACAACCTTTACATTTTACGCCATATATAACAAATGTTATCGACCAATTTAAACGCAATAGTGCATAAACGATAATATGATATGAACAACAGTGAATCAAAGATAAATTATTTTTCACAATATCCTTGAAGTTTTTTTCTTTAGTAACTCCTAGACAAGTATATTTTTTATTTTTATATTTTGTGTCAATTTTAAGATGAAATATGAATTAATGGAAAATTAACATATCTGAGCTGTCAGGATATGGTTTGATATATGAAAGTTAGGTTTATATACTCTCAAAATTATAACAGTGATGGTTTGGTGAACTTTGGTTCTTTAATTAATATTCGATATATCTTTATTGATCATTAATTTCTAAGAATATTAAGGTGTGTCTTCCTATTCCAAGAATTGGCATACATTCATTTATCAATAATAATAATAACCATTTCTATACCTTCTAATGCCGATACAGCATCATCGCAAGCATACGTTCGTTACAATAAAAACATGTGTTGCCGGGACGCTAAAACACCAATATCAATGGAAAAATAAATCGTCGTCGGCAAAATTTGTCACGATGTTAGACGATACTACGGAGTTTAGCCGATAAGATTACATTGGTCGGAACATAGCTACTACTCGTATAAAAAGTATCCGGACAGGGTTTATTTAAATACTCAATATTTAAATTCTAAAAGACTTTCGCTGTTATAGTAGTTTGTCAGCTAGAATTATTAGTTAATAAAAAGCAGTAGGTATGTAATGAACAGCACCATATTCAATATACTTAACAATATTAAATGCAATTTACGAGTATATTGATTATAAATTTAATATAATTTAAAGATTAAACTGTGAGGTAAATATTGAAAATTCATGTCAATATCAATTTCTTTATTATCATTCTTTTTCTTCATCATGTTGTGCTATAGCAACTTAATGAGCATTGACCTCCTTCAACTTTCACCTCCAGCCAGATCGGTCTCTAGTAGCCTCTTGCCAGTTTTTTATGTGCAGTAGTTCTTCAGCTTTTCTTCTTACGTTGTCCTGCCATGGTCTTTGGTCATTTCCACCCCTTATTCCTTATTCACCCCTTATTGCGCCCTCCATTATTTTCCTTAGTATTCGGTTTTCTGGCATTCTAGCCATGTGGTGTACTGCCCATCGGAATTGCTGAACATTCATAGCACGGAAAATTCATCTGAGTACTTTTATTTCAAATACTGCAAGTATCTGTGCTGTTTTCTTTATGAAGGCCACGTCTCGCAGTCGAAAGTGACTACTGTCCGAATGAATGTTTTTTTTTAATTGTTATGATTACATACATTTTACCACGTAACCTGTGAATCGGTATACCCGGAACCAAATTCGTTACTAAAAAAGAATAGTTTTATATAGTAGAATAGTAGAATTTCATGAAGAATATGGAGGGTGTTTTGGTGCGCGTACTTTTAACCTGATAAAATGTAATAGAATGCTAAAAAGCCTATGTGGTGGACATGCTGTTGTAACTGCCTTTCCCTTTTCCAAATAGTCGATGAAGGTGATACCGTAGGAATCCCAGAAATCAGTGGCCATGACTTTTCTAATCGGGTAAAAGTAACTATTTTGACTATTCCTTTCTTTCAGGTATGTAGTGATAAATTCAAGTTTCGTCAGCAGTCGCGAACCACCGCAGAAACTCTTTCGGATTACACTTGTCTAAACATTGAAGTACACTGCGTTGTCAAGTATGCTCGATTCCGGTTTTGGCTCATACAGAGCAAACGGGAAATCTATGCGTTGATAGCTTCCTCAAGCTCAAAAGTTTATCGTTTGAACAATCGTTGTAAAATTTATTCTGCGATGAACCAACACGACATCATGGATTTTAACCATTTCTTCAATAGTGACCTCAATGGAGAGCGTTATTCGTGCTGATTGTATTAAATTGAAACTATGAACTAAATCACTTATGAACCAAGAAATGTGAAAGAGCAGGGTCATCATAGTGTTTTTTCATTTTTTTTTGCGTGATGATTTTCCACCCAAAAGATAGTGTTTAATCAACACACGAAATTCGCTTTTTTCCATAAATGCAAAAACATCCAGCTTATCTGCTTTCGAAGTTTGTCAAAACAAAACTGAGTGTCATATCGAGTTGAAATTTTTGGAACGTTTTTAGAAAGGAAAATAATTTTCAGAAAAGTAACCATCTTTGTGCTCGCACATTGTCCTATTGAAAAAGTATCTGCTTTCTCACTCTATTCTCATACATTCATAAAGTTTTAAAGAAGCCCTGCAATTGTTTTGTAACTGATTCTCAATTTTACAAAAATAGGAAACCAAACTGACAGCAAAGAAGTCTTTTAAATTGAACTTTTTACATATTTTCTTTATATAACAGGTTTTACAACAAATGTTTTTTGACAGTTAATCTAATACTTCTGATAGCTAATAATTTAAAATTAGTTGATCTGTTTTGAATATAAAACATCCATACTTTAATTTTTCATAACGGTTACAGCAAATGAACATTATTGAGCCCATTGTGTGATCTCAATAAGTACTTTATGGAAGGATTCAGCTTTAAAAGAGTATTCAGTTCAGAATTAAATCACTATTAGAATTAAAGTCGTTGCCAATAAGCAACTTTATCATTTTATAAAGTATATTGAAGAAAAACTAGTTGGATTTTCTAGTGATAAAAATTCAAAAGAAATTTTAGAAGCGCTTTAATATCCCCAGAAAAAACACTATTTGGTATAGTTTATGGCCATGGAGGAGTCATTAATCTTCAAACATGAGGTTAGTAGCGAGGTTTCCGTCAAAGAACCATGATATAGTGAATGACAAATATTCATTTTTATGCCCAGGAATAGGCTTAGTTCAATATGACTGGTAAATGATGAGAAACTGAAGGACAGACACATGGAACGTGTCAATGGCGAGACAGAGTCACAATTGTATTAGCTTAAGATCGGCCATGTGTTTAGCAGCAAGAGGCGGAAATTCTTATTGGAAGATCCTATAGAGGCAATATTTTTACACAATCATTTATTTATTGACTTTTTTAATACAAAATTTTGCCTCTTTAAAAAACTCTTTACTTATTGGATGTTATTTTTATTAAAGAATGATCCATAAATTCTTCTATTATTTTGTGTGAAATTTTGAAATCATTATTTGAAGTTAATTCACTCGACCATCTAACACATCGGTCAATAAGTCCAGGGCCTGACAAATAAAATACTTTTTATGCAAATTTTGACTTTATTCATCAATATATTCTTCTTGAAGAGCAGTACAATCATTCCATCGTTTTTCTAACATTTCTACACTTTTTTTTATAGAACGATTTCTCCTTACCTTCAAAATATCCTTCGGTTTCGGCAATTATCTCTTCATCGGAGCGACATTCCTTTCTGAGGATAGGAAATAGTCATTGGGGGTCAGATCTGGAGAATACGGTGGATATAATGTATGTCTATGTGAAACAGTACTTGTTTTTGTTCATTTGGAGCCTTTCGGAGCTATCTCATCCTTCAACCGCACCAGTAATGCTATATAATATTCGCTATTGATGGTTTTACTTTTGTCCAGATAATCAATGAACAATATCCCATGTGCATCCCAAAATACAGAGGCCTTAACCTTGCCTGCTTGTGTTTTTGGTCGCTTTGGGCGGCTTTCACGGGCTGCTATCCACTCTGCTGACTGCCGATCCGAAATCACGGTAGTGATGGGTCCATGTTTCATTCATTGCCACATACCGCATGAAAAAATCCTTTTTGTCTCGTTTAAACAGCCCCAAATATTGCTCAGAATTATCAATACGTTGTTGTTTTTGGTCCGCTGTGAGCAAACGCGGTATCCATTTCGATAACAATATACGCATCCCTAAATGTTGTAAACACTTGCTTTCGATATCTTCATGATATCATCTATCTCCTGCAACGTTACTTTACGGTTTTGCGAAATAATTTTTTTGAATTTTTCTGAAGTTGTCTGGTGTAACCACTGTATTTGGACGTCCACAGCTTTCAGCATCATCGGTGCTTGTATGGCCACGTTTGAATTTAGCATACCAGTCAATTATGGATGATTTTCCTGTTTTACTTCTTTAAAAATCATCACATGAAATTCTCTTTTTTTTTCATTGTTTTAAAAAGAACAAAAGTAGCGCCACCTAAAGCACAACAACTCAGAAATTAGCAGACAGATTTTCATGACATTTTGACACAAGACGTCTGCAGGTCGGTACAATCGACCACTGGTAGTAAGGATTTTTCGTAAGTGACGCCATCTAAATGTCAGACTGAAGACTTATTGGCCGATGTGTTATTTAGTTCTGTTATATACCATATTGTAGCTCTTTCATTTTGGAGATAATCAATTCAACGCTGGAAGCACTCTCAAGTATTTTCAAGTCGAGCTACAAGATTTGGTAATAGCGAAGTCTCATGGTGTCAAATCAGGCAGATATGGCGAATCGATAGGCAGGCACCACGATATTACTTTTTGCCAAGAAGTGTGTAATCTTGCTTTTATGCCCATTTTAGATTGTACGCTGGTTTTTACTCTAATTTTTCACACGTACAAATATGTTGAATTTAATGAGCATAAGTGAGCTTAGCAAACACAAACCGATCATTTTAAGTAATGTAGCAACTTTGTAAATCTTTTCTTCAGTTCGAACTGTAATTGACGGACCTGGCACAAAATCTTGCAGATCACTTACAAAATGCGAAATCCACCAAATATTTAAATTTTCAAGAATGTACTCGAAATCAACAAAAAGTTGAATTGCATAAGAAGGAAATAGAATAAAAGGAATGTCCTATATTTAGATTAATAAATTCATATCTTGCTTTTTTTCGAATGAATCCCAATACTTTCAAGTATAAGTAGTATGACTTACAATTAGCTTTGCACGATAAGGCAACCGTTCGCTTTTCGTATTCACTTATCAGCTTCTGAACAGTCGCGTAGGAAACGGTCGCTGTAAGTTTTCGTGAAAAAAAAATCCAAGCTCAGAACGTGAACGGTTTGACGCGAAATGCGAAAAAGAAAGGTTTTAATTGTAGATAGTTTTGCGTGATTTGTGGTTAATTAATTAGGGAATTAAGATGAAGACGATTGTGGTAAGCCTAGGTTGAAAATTAAGTGAAAAATATATCATTAGTGGATAATTTGTTGATAAAAAAATAAAATACCTCGATAAAGATGAATTTTTAACAGAACTGTTTTTTTGAGGAATAATATTTTATTGAGAAATGCAATATTTAATAATGACATAATCATTGATCATAATCCAAAAAACCGAGATGGAACATTAGTGGAAACTACGTAAAACAGAAATACTGCCTTTCATTATATCCACCGAAGATCTCATAAGAAAAACATCAAAGGACGTGGCACATATTGGTGTCTTGAAATCGATTGCTGTTATTAAGACAATGTACAGTGCTCCTACAAACTTCCCATATACTTGTAGTTCGTAAAGTTCTGAAACCAAATTGTAATGCTGTTGTTGTTAACATGGACATTCCATTAAGAAAACGTCTGCAATTTTTGAAATCTTTCGGGTAGTGAAGAGAACACTCATTATCGTCAATATTGAGTGTTCAACCCCCTTATATCGCGGATGGTCAGGTACCACAGGCATGTTGTATAACGCATGTTTAATGCGCAATCTGCATCTAATTTAATTGTGGTATAATGCTAGGCAGTTTTAAAACATTTAAATACACCAATATCAAAAATAGTCAGAACATTTCCTTTAGTTCAGTTACATTTAAAAAAAAAATTAAATTATAAGTAATATATATATATATATATATATATATATATATATATATATATATATATATATATATATATATATATATATATATATATATATATATAAATATATATATTTTTAGTGAGTCTGAACTCTAAATTCAAATAAAACAACAATCAAATCAGATGCTTCGGAACTATTTATTTTATGTACAATAACATTCAGTGCAGTAACATAATGTTTGAAAACAATTTCGGATAAATGTCCGTCGTGGCTAAGGCAAATAGCATTTTGTCAATCCTATTTCTGACCACTATTTCAAGCAATTGGGGTCTTAGGTACGCAATTGTCTGATTTATGTTGGCTTCTAAGGCGTCGATAGTTGCTAGTTTGTCGGCATAGACCAAAAATTTAGCATAACCCTAAAGAAAATGAACTAAAGGTGATAAATCATATGGCCTTAATGGATAGTTAACGGGTCCTTCCTCAAAATAATTTTCTCACCGAATTGATCCCTCAACAAATCGATTGTTGCCTTGGCTCTATTACATGTTGGAACTACATCTCCTCCAGATCAAATATTCCACATAGTCGAATAACAAAGCCCAATTTCTTGCGAACGGGAGGAATTGATTTGTGAGATGATTTGCAAACTCACAGTTCGTTTGACAGCGACCTCTATAGGAAGTTCGACCGAACTAAAAAAATCAGCCTTTATATCTCTGGAGGATCCAAATTTCAATTACTCTTTTACACATATCGCGTTGTATATTTTCAATGGTGGCTTGAATGTTTGGTTTAAGGTCCAGAATTGTTCGGGGTTTATTTCTGTTAACCAGGGATTACCATAACCCTACAAAAAATAATCGGAGGTCCTGGGATCGCATATGTCTTAAAAATATTGTACCCTTTAAATATATGTCAAAGTTATCTCTACATAAATAACAAACATTCTGAGAAATAAAGATGAGTACTGTAAAGCATCAATTAGCCCAATATCTATAGGCTTAATACGTCAATATAAAAATTTAAATTACCGGGAATTCAGTACAAGTACTTATCGAATTGTACGAATTATCCTAAATTCTATTATTGATATGCCGATAAATATCTTCATATTTTCTGAGAAAAAATGACGATTTTATTTCATACATTAAAACGGTCTAAATTTCATTAATCTAACAAATATGACAATTAAATTTCAAATAAAAATTATTTTCTATAAAGAAATCAGAACATTCGCTCCAGAAAAAAAAAACATAAATTAATCCCGCCAATAGCGAAAATGTTATTCTGACTAGTTGCTTTCATTGAAGTCTTCAACAGCCCCTTTTTAGTTTATGTTATGCAGTAGTTCTTCAACATCTCTTCTAATATTGTCCTGCTACCGCGTCTTTGGTCTACCTCTCTTTCTGTTACCCCCTACCTATTCGTCTCTCCAGGATTCTCTTTAGTATTCGGATTTCTGGCTATTCTCGTCTAACTGAGTCGCTGAACCATCAGATAGTCTACAATATCTGGATATTGTAAAATATATTCCATTTTTCCAAGGATCTGGATCCTTGTATAATTGTTTGAGTTCGAAGTTATACCTCATCCTCTAAATGTTATTATTATTCACTGTACCGACATTTTTCCTGAGTACTTTTCTTTCAAATACTGCTAAGTATCTCTTTTGTTTTCTTTGTGAAGGTCACATCACTAAGTGAGTGCTGGCTGAATCAGTGTTTTATATAATTTAACTTTTGTGTTATTTTGTATAAGTTTAGATCTTAGGATAGACCGCAGGGAGTAAGTAATTTTATTACTCTTTATGAAGGGTGTTACAATAAGAGCGCAAGATTTGAATTATGCGCCATTTTGGATGTTATGAGTCTGTTAAGAATTGTGACAGGTCGATAAAATACAGATAGGAATTACGAAATACGACACAGCAACGCGTCCTTATTGTGAAACATTACTATCCAAATGGTGAACATTTGATTGCTACAATTCGTAAAGTGCGTTCAGTTTTCGGTAGAAATGATGTTCCAAATTTATCAACTGTGAAAAGAATAATCGAAAAATTCGAAAGTACTGGATCAGTTATTGATGTGAAACACACGACATGAGCTCGTAGTGGTCGTTCAGAACAAAACATCACGGCAGTTCGTGAGAGTGTGTCCTAGAGTCCATGGTCCTCGATTCATCATCGCGCAGAAGAATTGGCTACTCTTCACCGTATTCTCACTAAACATTTGCATCTACAATGCTTACAAATTCCAGTTGATTCAACAACTTCTGCCAACAGATTATGCACAGCGAAGAGAGTTCGCAAAGAAACCACCCAAGCACTGAAGGCCGAAAGTGAACGCTGTATCAACGAAATACCGCCACATTTATGCAAAACCGTTATAGAATATTTTGTCACGAGAGTACGCGTATGCCAGCAAAGCCGTGGCGGCCATTTACTTACTGACGTGGAGGGAAGTTTAGTTTTGATTCAATTAATATATAGACGGCCGGAAGCTGGGCGCTGTTGCATACAAGAATTGTTGTTGGCGATTGTAACCATATTACTGAGAGTAACCAAGAGATGATGGTCTTAAAATTCTTAATCCGCATTTGTTATTGTGTTCTCACTAGAAGAAAAGTTTAGTTTCTGTTTAGATTAACTGAATGGGTTTGTTCAAGACAACCTGTAAATGTATGAAAAAAGAAATCATTATAACACTACTGTTTATAAAGCATCACGAAGATAACTATTCGTGATGCAGTAGTTTAATTTTTTTCTAATTTTTAACTCGTTTCTATTCCGATAAAGAATAAATATATTAAATTGAAATGATACAAGTGTTGCTATTTATGTATGCGGAATAATAAATATAAAAATATCATTGAAAATGGTTTAATTGTTTTTCAAAATATTCTCAGGCGACCATTTGCTTCGAAGTGCTTCTTGCGCGAACAACTTTTGTTAGGTTTGGCTCATTTTGAAAGACCTATACAGACGACTGCTGTTTACTTTCAGTCTCATACGCATAGATCCAAGTTTCGTCACCTGTGTAGATGTTATACACGGCTTTTGATACACCATTTCTTTGCACTAATCGACACGAGCCTTTTTTGAGCGATTGTCAAATTATGCGGAATCAAACAAGCACAAATCTTTTTCACGGCTAAATGTTCATTTAAAATCTTGTGTATGCTTATCATACTAATGTCCAGAGATGCCTCAATCTCACGGTATGTCACATGACGATCTTGCTTTATCAGTTGGCGCACAGTATCGATGTTTTCTCGCACAACAACCGATTATGGACTACCTTCTTTAAATTCGTCCGTAAGCAAATGACGGCCACGATTGAATTCACTAAACCATTGATATACAGTAGTTTTAGATGATGCTTCATCGTCAAAAGTCGAAGTGAGTTGATCGATGCACTGTTACCTATGATAACCTACGTTGAAAGTCGTAGTACATCATCGGACGAGTAAATTCTCACGAGTTAATTCCATTTTTTGACTGAGTTGAAATTTTCAAGTCACTAAACAACACAAATAGCGTCCGTATGACAAAGCATTCTGAATACGTATGAAGTCAACAAATGCCAAACTCTCGCATATTTTGATGTTCACCGTTTAATATTGACAAAAATTGTTTTGGTATATGTTCGTGATTGACCTCGAGAATAATGATAAAACACAATAAGTTTAGTTTAGATCAGGACGACAAAGTTAAGCCTACTAAAACCTAAATTCCGCGCAATTCACAATCGAAAATAATTGATGGCAAACGAGCATGTCTATATTGTAAACAATAAGTTGACATATGAATAGAACGAAGCTTTTAAGGACATTTTAATCAAGCGCAACTTATTTGCTGATAAGGACAAAAGTTTGTAATTATATTTTTAAAAAATTTAAAGAAAAAATATGTACCGATACAATTTTCACCCATCTTTATGATACACTTTTTAATCCCTTTTTGTAAATTGATGGTGATTTTAAATTAAAATATTCTTCGATTACGCTTTGAAAATGTTCCATAGATCTGAAAAGATGCTAATCTGGCGCTGCAGTATAAAGAGAATTCAGTGGGTCCAAGAACTTTCCAGCCTAACTCTTTGATTTTTCTTGGGAAATTCTGGCTCTATGAGGTCTTGCATTGTTATCCCGCCTAATAGCACCTTTTTGATTAATCAGTTTTGAACGTTTTTAAATTAAAGCTATGTTTAGTCTATCAAGCTATGTATAGTTTATAATATTCAGCTCTTATTTTTATGTTTTATTAGGATTTAAAACTTCATACCGAATAATTGCTGTAAAATCCCACTTTACTTCCAGTATCATTTTTTTAGGTTAAAGACCTGATTGTAATCATTGTTTTTTTCTCATATGGACTACGGTATATCCAGTAATTAATAACAATTTTTAATTATAAAAATTTGTTGACCCGTTTGCTCGCCTTATTTGAACCCTTGTGATTTTTCTGTTGGGTACCTAAAGGCATAATTATACCAATTATACCATCATCTATGAAATTTAGAACATCTCAGGCCAACAATAACGTAAAAAATGGTTGCGATTCAGCAGGCCTTGGCCCCCCCGCCAATGGTGTATTTTCGAAAAAGACCTCAAAACTGCATCGTTAATAACGACCGTCATTTAAGTGACGTGATTTTTTAACATCGTATTTCAAAGTGGCCTAAAGTGTACTTTTCAAAAATAAAAGGTTTTCTTCTGTATCTTGTTTGGTTTGGTGGCCCACTTTGCCACACACACCCCTAAAACCACCTATTGGTGTTCAACCATCTATTGATGTTCAGCCACCTAGTTCAAGACAGTTCAGTTCAGACACCTCTTGGCATCAGAAAACAGTAAAGTACAGCTCGCTGCCCATTCAATGTTGATGAGGAAACTTATCTAACGTGGGTATCATGAGGGAGGGGAGCCCAGCTAACAAAACTAGTGCTCCTTCGCTGGCGTAGGAACTCGTGGGTGCAGTGGATTCTCCGCCTGACAAACAGCGGAACCCTACCTGTGAGGTAAATGGGTGCCCATGGCCAGACATTCCTGCATCTTGTTTGGTTTGTTGTGGTTTGTTTTAGTATTTATTAACGTCCCAAATCAGGACATATTTTTGCCGCAGCCAAAAAAATATATATAAATGTTTCAAAAATAGTACATTTTTCTCAAACGCAATTCATTAATAAACTGAAAATGAAAAACAATACCGAGATTTATAAAGTCAGGTTTATCTTATAAAACAAACATCCAGTTATCGTTGACTCCAACATCCATGTTTACGTTTAAGTTAACTTATTAAACTTAAATTGTAAAATATATGACGAGTTGTTTTTTAACTACCCCATATTATTTATACTCTGTAATTATAAGTTACAATGAGTAAACTTTGACAGTACTTTTTTAGAAGCAAAAATTTACATTTTTTTTACGTAGCCTTTTTGTTGCAAAATACAATATTTTAGTGATCTTTAAAGTTATTAATATCAATATATTTTGTATGTTTATAAAGAAAATAATTAAATGAAAAATTTATGCATATTAACGTAATATTAACAAATTGTATATAGTGCAAGAAATAATTTGCATCCAATCGATTGAAATGAATTTGTTAATAAACTTAACCTTGATCTTTTGTTCCTAAAAATACATAAGTCTAGATATTAATAATATTTGTTTTTATTATTATAACGTTATATTTTCCAATTTAAGTATCAAATCTTCTAGATATTATTTACTAATGGTTTTTAGCATTTAGAGTTCATTCACAATAACTATTAAAAAGGAATTTAAACTTATCTTAATTAAATGATGCTTTAGAATGATCAATAGTTTACGTTTTGTTAATATTTTCGAGTGATACAAGAAGTTTAATGAAAATGAAGAATGTTAAACGAGTATTGGACTGAAAGACATGACTAGACGTCATATAAATCTAAAAATGGGCAATCTTACGTCAATTGATTTAAGTCACTGAATTAAAATAAATTAGAATTATAACAAACAAAAGAAAATAGGGCAATGCACTTAAACCAAGACAGTTAACCGTTCCTTTTGCGTTATTTATCGGCAAGATGTTTATATTGAGTTTATCCTCAATTTAATACCATTTCCGGTATATCAGGATTGTTGATTGATAATAATAGTCAATATGGTAGCATATTAAAGTAAATTATTTATATTAGATTGACGAATAACATTTTGGTGTTAGTAAAGGACATATTTTCATTATTGACATTTTGTTTCGATTCTTAGGACAATATACTATAATTTGGAGTTTTGTTAGACTGTTTTGGAACAAAGTGGAAAAATTCATCTTTAACAGGCTATGATCAAATTTATGGTTTTGAAGCATTCGTAAATATTTGTATTCTTCTGATGCTAGTTCTTGTATACCGCAGACTGTTGAATGTTGTTTTTTTATTATTCCTTTTTGTATGCTGATAGTGGAGCATTTTTCGAGTCCGAATGACATTTTGATTCCCTTATTAAATATTTCGACTGTTTTTATTAATGAATTTAGTTTTTCTCTTGTTTCTCCATATAGTTTTAAGTCTCCATGTATAGCAAAATGAGATAGTTTTCTGGAACTTCTCATGTCAAGTTTGTATCTGATATTGTTATTGTTAAGTAATGTGGACATGGGATTCAACGCTAGACAAAACCAAACAGGGGAAAAGGAATCTCCCTGAAATATTCCTCTCTTGATATTTGTTGTTCCAATGTACTTTTGGGGAACAAATAAATTAATCTTCCATTTACTTATGAGATATCTTAAAGAGTTTGTAATCTGCAGACAAATTTTGTAGATGTTCAAAACTTCTCATAACCAATCATGTGGGACACTATCGAAAGCTTTCTTGTAATCTATATAGCACATATTCAAGTTACGCTTTTTTTCCGCGCTTGCGCTAGAACTAAATTATCAATCGTCAGTTGCTCCTTTCATCCCATACTTGCCCTAATACACCCTTTCTGCTCATCTTCAAATATGTTATTATAGTCACAATGTTGGTAGTTTTTTTCGTTGAGCAGGGCTGTGAATAATTTATACAACACGGATGTTATCGGTCTCTAGTTACTGGGTTTGTTAGCATCACCCTTTTTATATGATTAATATTTATTTACCTCCATCAGAAAGTCGGGAAAAGTATCAGGATTCACCATTATCAGGATTCACACCAGAAGTTGTGTAGTCCATCTGGCCCAGGCGTCTTCCAGATTTTAGTTTTCTTGATGGCAAGTGCATCAGTTTATTTTCGAATTGTTGCAACCCACGGGGCCATTTTTTCATAACCATCAGATCTTTTCCAGACAGATTTCCAATATTTTTCAAAGGTAAATACATTCACATTTTCCAGTTTTGACTGGTTACCCTGAGCTTCTAGTTCTCTATAAAACTTCTTCTGGCTATTTTGAAACATTGCATTTTGATGTTTCCGTTTTTCTATCTCATTGTATCTGGCTAGTCTGGCTCCTTTCGTTTTAACTCTCTGTCTAAATCGATCTTTCAGGTCTAATATTTCTCGCGAAAGTTTTGAATTTTCAAATCCCATGCCAGATTTTTTAGCGATTATTTTCGTCACTTTGCTAGATGTATTTCCAGCAAGATACTCAGAAATAATGTCAACTTTCGCCCGAAAATCATTAATATCAGTTTCAAGATGCTTTTTCCAGACGGGTGTATTTTTTTTGGATATTACGTCTTGTCGCATTGAGGGTGTAAGTTTTTTGACCTGAAAGCTCAATTACAGCTACTGTTGCACTATACAGCGCAAGATGTATGTCGCTAAAATTCATATCCCCGAAAAATGCGATTCCAAAACTTTATTGACCTGCATTATAGCAATGCGAGATTTTGCAATGTTGCGCAGTATCGATATTTTTGGCCTATTTAGTGAATTTGAGCCAGTAAAATGGGCCAAGAGGCTGTAAAACCTTTCTCGTATATTAGAAAAGTTTCCATTCATGGCTGTTTCTTCATTTTGAGTTGATGATACTTCTGTTGTTAGGATTGGAGTTTGTACTACCGATTGGTTCTCTGTGTTCAAATTAATAACATCCATGCCATTTTCTTAAGGTGGGTCATATGTAATGTTTTGGTGTAATTTATTACCGACTTCTCTCTTGATGTTCATAAATTCCGTTTCGGTAAGATATTTTTTTCTTAATATAAGATTTTTACGGTCTGCTAAGTTTTGTTCCGACAACTGTGTTTCAGCAAATCTCTTCTTATATTCTTGGTGAAGTGCTCTTCTCTATCCAGGTAGCGGTTTATCTGCGCACTGGTTTACGTAATAATAGGCACTCATTACTTCAATATTCATTTCACGTGTCCATCTAATACGTGAAGTGCGCTCGGTCCTACTGACAGCCCCCCTTATGCGGTGCGAGCCAACCGGTACCTGATTATTAGCTCCTGCTTTTTGTTAGATTTGTATTGAAGTCTCTGGTGTTGATTAACTTTTATATTCTAATTGTGGATGGATTTTTTCAGTTGCCTTGTTCATTGCCATTCTTGTGGTGCCATAGAGTTGGGAGTTGCCACTCGCTCCAGACTCACCAATCCCGGACAAATCCTCCCAACGGTTCCGAAGGGTTCTTGTCCGCAAAACCCTACCGCCTTGTATAATATCATATGTTCAAGGAAGAAAGCGGTCACCCAAGGCAGAGCCCCGATTTACCATGGGAAAACTATTTACTACCGGAGGACGTGCCATTCAGCTCCTCGGCACGATGGATTTCCACCTTGTGCTTGGGTTTTTTTCCAGATGTGTGCTCCTCTCAGCTCGGGAAGGAGGTGGCGCACCACTCACTAAGTGGTCTATCCGCCCCCTGCCTTATTATTAAGCCGGTCGCGTTGGTGCGGACGGTAAGAGCAGCGGCCTGCCGCTACTGTGCCGAAACCGCACTGTAGCGGTAGTTGGTTCGATTCCAGCGCTCGGATGGTTGTTTTTCTTTCTTTCTTCTGTCTGTTTACTTTCTAAATGTTTGTGATTGTTTCTAGGCAAGAGTGTAAAATCCGACTACGAATTACCCCTCAGTCACGCCAGTTAAAAGCTGGGTAAGGCCGGGTGCCTTCTGAGAAGTGTTCTACGTTGGTCACTCGCCAGTCCGTAGGTTTCCTGATAGACTTATGGGTAGGCACATAACCAAGGGTTTATAGCCCGATGGGGGTACTGGCCTGGGTTTGTCGGAAGCAGATGACCGTGGTTCGGAACCCACGTTAAGCGGTAGGTCCAGTCGCTAAATAGCCCAGTTGCTGATGCGACTCTAACCCTAACACTTTACCTTTTTTTACCTTATTATTATTATTATTGTCCGCTCTTTTCATCCTTTTTCCGAGCCAAGCTGCACTCCAAATAAAGTGCGAGCCGTAGCCAAAACAACTTCATTCTTCCAAAAATTTTCGGGCGATGCGAGTGGTATTATGGATTACCGCTCTCTGCATTATTTTAAACAGATTTTCTTCTAGTCGCAGAAATTTGATATTATTTTTCAGATTTTTTGGTATAATGCTAGTTGTTGAAATTATCAATGGCACAATATGGACCTGGTTCAACTTCCATATCCGTTTTATTTCTAACTTGAGGTCTGTATTTTTTTTGTATTTTTTCTTCATCCGTTTTTTGAATGTTGTGTGTGTTTGGAACAGCTATGTCGATTAGGAATGCTGTTTTTTTCTTTTTGTTCAGCATTATAATATCTGGTCTATTACAGTGTACGGTTTTGTCGGTTATTATTGTTTGGTCGTAATATAACCTGAAATCGGCCGAATCTAGTACGCCTCTGGCGTGTATTTATAATAGGGAATTCGCTCTGTTATAAGGCTATTACGACTTGCAAGCTCCTGGTTGACTATACTGGCCACCTGATTATGACGGTGAAGATAGTCCGTCTGGGAGAGTCTACCACATGCTCCTACAATATGTTGGATAGTCTCAGGCTTTTCGTGCCATTTACTACACCTGTCATTTAATACTCGTGCATCCTTAATAATATATTTTTGGTAGTTCTTAGTGTGCATGATCTGATCCTGAATTGCACACATTAAGCCTTCAGTCTCCGGAAAAAGACCTCCTCATGTCAACCAGGCGTTCGACGCACTCTTGTCGACTTCATGACGGTCAAGATCATGGGAGTGCCTACCATGTAGAGACATAATTTTTCACTCTTGTATAATTGTTCCAGTTGTCTGAATGCTCTCATTTTGTCGTTCGTTTTTTTTAAGATTCAGAGGCGTATACTAATCATCAGCTAAACACACGCTGGCATATAGCGGGTATTCGATTATTATTTGATGGAAATATATTCTTAAACTGGATATTTGTTATTCGTGTAGATTACATATATTTATAATTCCTCTCGCTCCTTCAAGTCTTGGTAATATAAGTCGTTTTTTTGCTACTGTGCGGGTGGTGTTCCTTATATTTCGTTAGTGTACTTCTAATTATTCGTTGTAGTCTTTCGATATCTGTGTTTGACCAAGATATAATTTCAAACGAATATGTCAAGGCTGGTATAGCAAAAGTGTTTATAGCTTTTACTATATTTCTACTGTCTAGGTCAGACCTACATATGTTTTCAAGTCTGGACGTGAATTCTTTAGTTAATGTTTCCTTACTGAGTTTATTATTATTATTATTATAATTATTATTATCTTATTACTTGCTGTAATTGTAAATTGCCTTCTCGTAAAAGTGCTTCTTCGTAAAAGTGCCTTCTCATCATTACTGAAACCAGTAATTAATAGTTGTCCGCAGAGACGTCGAAATCAATACATCAACCAGTATAAGAATATTATTTACTGAACTCAACATTTCACATCATTAGTGGTACCGATCCTCTACGACCTGAGTAAGATTAGCACATGCCATTGAGAAACGTGCCACATACAGTGAAATTAGTTAGTCTCATCACTGACTGAAAACTTCTTCTGGGATACATAAGATGAATGTATCACAGCAAAACCAATCATTTGGTACTGGAAAAATGACTGTACTCTGGCTAATACAAATGGGCTCTAATCTAAATGGCGTTGATGTGTATTTAAGAGAAAAGTTCGACTTTGAAATATCGGCCAAATATAGACAGAACTACATAAAAAATATCCATCTGTGATGTAATGGACTATTCTAGAACAGTACGAAAGTAGAGTGTAAAGTCAAATACTTTTTAATTGAAATATTGTTTTTGTGATCGGATATCGATTTATTTTTTCAACGTAGTCTCCTTTTTAGTTGAATTTCCAACTTGTTTTCATTGCCAGCTATTTTTTCATGTTTAAAAAGAGAATAAAGTTAGAAAGAGCCATGTCTCGAGAATAGGGTGAATGCGGCATCAATTCGTAGCGCATATTGGTCAATTTCGTTATTGCATCGGCGGACGAATGGACGCGTTTATTGTCTTGGTCTCATTTCGCCACATAATGCAGCATAATACTCTTTCTGTAATAGTATTTTCCTTTTTTAAATGTTCAAGGAAGATGATAATACCTGGAAGTCTCTTCGCCTACTTCGGAGCATGTTCAGTAGATAAAACCCAGTATTTTGGCTATTTTTTCGTTTTTGGCATGTACTGATAAATAAAGTTTCATCAACAATGACGAATTGTCGCGAAATCCCTTCAGATTGCGCTGATACATACCTAAATATCGCTGAGTCCGAGATGTTTATCTTCTCAATAATCTCTCCAATCTTCACTCTGCGATCAGAGACCACAATATCATGAATTTTGTTAACCATTTTCTAAATATTGACCTCAACCTCTAAGTATTGACGTGCTCTGAACTCGTAGCGCCACTCGTGCTCATCAGTACTCGGGAAACCACTTATGAACTATGAAATATGAAGACCAGTGTGTCCATAATACTTTTTCAATATTATTTCGATTTGCGCGATTATTTTTCCACGTAAAAAGGCTATTTGTCATGAATGCAAAAATATCGAGCTTATCTCGAATTATATCTCATATCGTTTTTATTCAATTAGTTTATTGTATTCAGTTTTTATTTCAATTATCTCATATCGGCTTCAAATTAATGAAACGTTACTAGAAAGCAAGCTACTTTTCAGAAATATGATAATCTTAGCGATCGCCCCGCTGTTTATTGGAAAAGTATTTGACTTTTCACTCTGTTCTCGTACAATACCGCAATGCATTTTACTAGACATATGAGGAATTTTCCACTACTTACACTTACACGCGCAATTTAACTTATATTTCATTTTAACCTCCTAACTCTTTATTATATAATTTTATTAAATTGTATTGATAGTGTTCCAATTTATATATATATATATATATATATATATATATATATATATATATATATATATATATATATATATATATATATATATATATATATATATATATATGTATATATATAATTGTATATAAGTATATATATATATATATATATATATATATATATATATATATATATATATATATATATATATACTTATATACAAATTTCGACTTTCTTTATATATATATATTCTCCTTGAAGAGTAATACAATCATTCCAATGATTTTCTAAGAGTGCTACGCCTTTTTTATAGAACTATTTATTTATCTTTTCCTTCAAAATATGTTTCAGTTTTGGCAATTACCTCTTAATTTCTTTCCAGTGAGCATTTTTTTTGAGGTCTGAGAATAGAGAAATAGTCACTGGGGCCAAATCTCTGGAGAATACGGTGGGTGAGGAAGCAATTCGAAGTGCAATTCATGCAATTTAGCCATTGTTGCCAACGATTTGTGACACGGTACTTGGTGAAACAGCAATTTTTTGTTTGGAGCCTTTTTTGAGATCTCGGCCTTCGAACGCACCAATAACGCTATGTAATATTCACTATTGATGGTTTTAGCTTTCTCGAGATAATTCT
Source organism: Cosmopolites sordidus (assembly GCA_031761425.1). Lineage (NCBI taxonomy): Eukaryota > Metazoa > Arthropoda > Insecta > Coleoptera > Curculionidae > Cosmopolites > Cosmopolites sordidus. The sequence continues at coordinate 173,841 of JARFXV010001130.1, forward strand.
AAATACAGAGGCCATAACATGGCCTGCCGATGGCTGTGTCTTTGGTAGTTTTGGACGGCTTTCACCGACTGCTGTCCACTCAACTGACTGCCTGTTTGACTCCGGAGTGTAGTGATGGATCCATTTCATCCATTGTCACCTACTGCATGAAAAAATCCTCTATATTTCACTTAAACAACTCCAAACATTGCTCAGAATTATCAATACGTTGTTGTTTTTGGTCCGCTGTGAACAAAAGAGGTACACATTTCGATAGCAATTTACGTATTCCCAAATGTTCATGCAAAATGGTGTTAGCACTTCCTTTCGATATCTTCATGACATTAGCTATTTTCCGCAGCTTTACGTTACGGTTTTGCGAAATCATTTAGTGAATTTTTCTGATGTTGTTTGGTGTAACCACTTTATTTGGACGTCCTGAGCGCTTAGCATCATCGGTGCTTGTACGGCCACGTTTGAATTCAGCATACCAATCAATTATGATTGAGTTTCCTGGGACAGAGTCCGGGTAATGTTTATCAAGCCATTGTTTTGCCAATGCTTAATTAAGCCAATGCTTAATCAACACACGAAATCCTTTTTTTTCATTGTTTTGAAAAGAACAAAAGTAGCGTCATTTAAAGCATAACTCAGAAACTAGTAGACAGATTGTCGTGACATTTTGATACATTTGATACGTGACGTTGGAAGGTTGGCACAATTGACCACTGGTAAGGATTTTTTGTAAGTGACACCATCTATATGCCAGACCAGGAACTTATTAACTGATGTGTTAGTATACTTTTTGTGAGCAAACTTATATAATATGAACAAGGTCTAAATGGAGTGTTGTGATAGCTTAAAAATAAGAAGTTATGTTGCAAACACCTTGCCCATAATTATTTTTAGACTGTAGTGGTTTGTTATTATGAAAAATCCTTTTAGTTAGTTTTAGTTATTAAATTTTTATTACAATATTTAATCAAAAGATAAATTGACGAACTACACTTTTAACACGACACCTACACACTTTTTCTAGCGACCTTTATTTATACTTTCTGGAATACCTATAAAACCCTTAGTATTGACTTTTATTGTTAAATATTGCTTTATATTTTTATTATAAAAAAAAAGTGTTTGGGTTAGAGGCGCATCAGCAACTAGGCTATTTAGCGACTGGACCTACAGCTTAACGTGGGTTCCGAACCAAGGTCATCAGCTTCTGACAAACCCAGGCCAGCACCCCCCTCGGGCTATAAACCCTTGGTTATGTGCCTACCCATAAGTCTATCAGGAAACCTACCGACTGGCGAGTGACCAACGTAGAACACTTCTCAGAAGGCATCTGGCCTTACCCAGCCTTTAACTGGCGTGACTGAGGGGTAATTCGTAGTCGGATTTTACACTCTTGCCTAGAAACAATCACAAACATTTAGGAAAGATTTTAGGAACGGACAGAAGAAAGAAAAATAACCATCCGAGCGTTGGAATCGAACCAGCTACCGCTCCAGCGCGGATTCGGCAAAGCAGACGCTCTTACCGCCGCACCAACGCGACCGGCTATTTTTATTATCAAATTAAATTGGAAGTTTTGGCTCTGAACATGAGTTCTACGAAAAGCATGAAGTGTGCTATAAAATTTTATCTTATGCGAAAAAATCTCTATTCTAAATATGGTTCATTCATTAAATACCAGTTATTTGATTTGATTCTGAATCACCACCCACGTATTTTTAAAATTATGTTTACAGATTCAAACTTTTTAGAATTTCGTCGGTTAATAAAAACTATAATATGAAGTAGAAAGATAACACATTAGAATTGATATAATGCATTATTTATATTTACATCATACTGCGACATAAATATTTTTTATAACTGGACAAATAATAACACCAAGGTCACTTAATTGATATTATAAATGCATGTGGAAATAGCAATTGAAAAACTTGTAATACAAGTGAAAAGTCAAAATATAATACACCAAGAATGATTAAAAATATTCGTTGTTTGTAATTGTAAAATTTTCAAATTAAAGACACCAGTATCTTTAGTAATATTAGTAATATTGCATTAGTTCACTCTTGATGGTCTTACGATATTTTTGCACAATGTTGTGTTAATGTCGTACGTATAAATTGATATAATGTCATTTGCTATAAAATGGGAGTGGAATAAAGATATATATATATATATATATATATATATATATATATATATATATATATATATATATATATATATATATATATATATATATATATATATATGTTTAGTCTACATTATACTGGGCGGTGCAAAAATAATGCATGTTTTTAAATGAAGAGGGAGTTTTAAATGGAAGAGTTGGAAAGGAGGAGGTATACTGCCTGTGAGTAATTCAGAGGATTCAGTTGCAGTAACCATTGTGCAATAGAACGTGGTGCGCGCTTTTGCCGTCGAGCAGTTATTTAGAGATAACGATTCTGTTACATTTTTTTCCGTCGACAGGTCAAGATAGCTCGTGATGAGGCGATCACTGATCGTAACCTAATACTCCGATGGGTTGAATCGTTTCGTACAACTGAATCAGTTATAAAGAGGAAATCAACTGGTCGTCTCCGCACAGCTTAAAGTCTAGAAAATGTTGAGGGTGCGAAGGTTCTGTGGTTCTTCAGATTCCTCAGTGCTCCACTAGACGTCGTGCTCCAATTTTGGATCTGTCTCGTCGCTCACTACAGCGCAGTCTACACGGCAAGAATATTTTTTATATATAAAAAATCAACAAAAGAAAAATATGCGTTCTTCTTTCGGCACCCTGTCTAAGGTCTTTTAGTGAGGAGTGTTTTATATTCTCTTTACAGTAACCATGCTGTAACTACATCTACAATGAAAAAATACGAACCAGTAACAAATATTCGGGCATTCGCTAGTCTTTTTTGCATTTTCTTCACCCCAAAATTTTCACAAATTGAACCCACTGTTCCGTTTTCCATCGCAATTTTTGAAAATGGTAACTATTCACTTTTTATAAAATATAGCAGACAATTATTTACTAAATTAACTCTAAAAAACATCCTTTTACCCTACAAGCATATTACATAAAAATATATATAAAACATCCGGGCCTAATAATAAGAAAATCAACATATTCTTCATATCGAATCAATACTTACTTATTTATTAAGTTTATCTTTAATAAGTAGGTAAGTTATCGCGGAATACCTCGAACCATATTTATTGCTGCTACTCTCCACGCCCTAGTCGGATTACATAAATTATTTCTATTTATGTTCTAATTTTAATTAGGTCAAGAATGTACGTTTATTATTGCAAGGAAAGTAGCATTAACAACTGAACTAAATAGAATAAAAAATAAAGCAATAAATTTTCAAGTTGTTAATGCTGAAATTGTGATACACCCACGACCTCTGTAAATGAAAATATAATATTCCGTATTCTCTAGATATATATATATATATATATATATATATATATATATATATATATATATATATATATATATATATATATATATATATATATATATATATATAGAGTGAGGCAAGGGGATGGACTCTCGCCACTCTTATTTAACTGTGTTCTAGAAAAAGTAATACAGGAGTGGCGTGAAAAAAAGTCGGCCCTGAATATTGACCAGCCCATTAAACTGGGGAGAACCAACTTCAAAATTGATTGTCTGGCATTTGCTGATGATCTAGCAATTTTAGCTCAAGATGTATTAACGGCACAAACAGAATGAAATCTTAAAAGAAACAGCAGAAAAGGTAGGACTCCAAATTTCCTTTGAAAAGACACAATACATGAACTGCAACAGACTAAGAACACCATTTCTAAAAACAAAATATGGTAACATCAGACGAGTCGCTCAATTCAAATATTTGGGTGAAATAATCATGGAAAATGGGTTGGAAAAAGCGGCCAATAAGGGTAGATGTCAAAAAATGGAAACGGCATTAAGACTTCCACAAAATATTTACAACAAAAAATGCCTAACTAAAAACACAAAACTGAGACATTAAAACACAGTTATTAAGCCAGAATGTCTATATGCTGCAGAAACGCTCATTTTGAATAGAAAGATGGTTATCGAGGACATTGAAAAGAAGGAAAGAAAAATCATAAGAAAAATCCTAGGCCCCAAACAAATAAATAGCACAACATATCGACTTCGAGAAAACCAAGAAATCAAACAATACACAGATATACATAGCGATATGAGAAAAAAAAGACTTAAGTTTTACGGACACATAAAACGGATGAATCCGAGTAGGCTAACTAGACAAATAGTCGAATTTTATGAAAATAGGAGTAGAGCTAAAGTAGAAATAATTAAATGGATTGCTGCAATTAAAGAGGACCTAAGATCAGCAAATATTACACAAAGTAAAATTCAGGATAGAGGCTGTTTCAGACAGAAGGTTAACATTTGGAAGGTTGGCCAGAGAGAAAAATGTAGGAAGACTGGAACAACTTCTGACGAAAGTATATATATATATATATATATATATATATATATATATATATATATATATATATATATATATATATATATATATATATATATATATATATATATATATATATATATATATATATATATATATATATATATATATATATATATATATATATATATATATATATATATATCCATTGCTTCACTGCGGACATGATAGGTATGACACTTATCCTTAAAGTTCAGAACTTTATTCTTCGATGTACATAGCCGAAATCAGTGTACATTTAAACCACCCTCGTTTGTGCAACAGTGGTCGACAAGAGAGAAATTCTGATTTGTTATTCCGAACTTAGCCGAATTGACTACTTTGCATTTTAATCTTAGATACAGAAATACTTAGATGCGGTGCGTTGTAGCCCGCTGTATTAGCGAGATTTTTTTTTATCTATTCTAAAAATAGGGGAGGAAACTCACCGTCCCCTACCGGTGGTAACCCGAAAAGACTGGACGGTTCGACTTGGCAGTGATCGAAGGCACATGTTTCGTCTGTTGGCGTTTAGACTCATCAGAGTACCTACCACTGGACTATATTTAGTAAGTGTCGAAAACGAACCAACAACGAACACTAGGTCTGTAGCAGGTCAAGTTGAAGTTGGTCATAGTAAAGTGTGGAAGACTATATAAGAACACTTTTATCAACGGATACAAGCGGTATCCTAGAAGAGTTAAATTTTGTCAATAGTAATGAAAAGTTTACCAAATATATTTTGGCTACCGACGAGGTCACATTTACAAGAAGTGAGTCAATGATTTTTGCTAAACTGACTTCTCTTTGCGAGTTTTTTTTACCAGTTCTACAACCTGTTAAAATAAATGATTCAACTTTGAAAACAGCCTGTATACATATATATATATATATATATATATATATATATATATATATATATATATATATATATATATATATATATATATATATATATATATATATATATATGTATGTATATGGATTTGCCGGCTTTACAACCTTTTTTACTGTCTACTGAAAATGGAATGTTCCACTTAAAGTATCAAAAATGCGACAAACTTTTCAAATTGATTTGATAATTAACCACAACTCCTACAATGGCATCTATCAAAAGTTTATCCGTTGCCAATCTAATACAATTAAATTATTACTGTATTCTTAAAAAATATCATTAACATACCATCGTTCCTATATCGATTAAATATGATGAATTGCATAATAGGCATTGTTTGAAGACATATTTTACTTATGCACAGGAAAAGGACAAACAGTTATTCTAAAATCGTTTAACATTATTTGCATACAATAAGAAATATTATATACAGTATACCCAATGGAAATGGGGATCGGGCTAAATCTTAGTATAGTAGGTATGAATGTGATTTAGCACTCTTCTAGTTTAGTGTGTTCATGTACTGTGCTAATTCTATCAAAGGTTTTTGAAGATCCGATGGCTGCCGAAACCATAACCGAACCACTCCGTATTCGTAGTCGTAACAATATTCTTTGTTCTTTCCTTAAGCCATGGTAATAATGTTGGTATCCATCCATCTTTTTCTCGTCCCTAAATATAAGTTTTTGACCCTCCGTAGTCCAGAATATGTCGTGCTTAGTGAACGCCAAGTGGGCTGTCCTGTGATAAGGGGTAAGTGGTGGCCGTTGTTTTATATTTTCCTTTAAATTTCACCTCAGTTTTCTTCAGCTGACTTTGGATATTATGGACATTTGTTTGAACGTCCGCTTCCTATATTATGGCTCGCACAGATAGGTAATAGGGTGAGCGCAGATAGGGCTTTTGTTGCTTTGTAATTACTTACGGTCGTTTTGCCATAGCTTTCACCTTTATTGACAAAATTATCGACTACTGAGGCACTACGTGAAATCTTCCTGGGAATTTCACGATTTGAAAATTCCTTTTCTTTCAATACAAAAATTCTTCCTTTTTCGTGCTCACTAAGTTTCGCACGACGACCCAGAGTTAAAATAACACCCAAAAATACTAATAAATACTTGAAAATTACTTTATTGGTGTAAACAGTATACAACCGCGCACTAAAATGTACTGAATTTAATAATAATAACAATCTACCATTATCTTTTTGCCGTAAATGAAATTAATTGAAAGTTAACAATAACGGGCTATTCCTAGAAAAATATTTTCTTTACATTGATTATGAGTTGAAGCAGATTTCATTTAAGGTTTAGAATGATAATAATAGCAAATATTTATAATTTATAGGTTTCTACAATAGAATAAATAATAAATATTAATTTTCTGCCTCTATCTGTTTATGAGACAGTGTCGAAAATTATTTGTTACTTTTTTCGCTGAAATATGTTGTGTGTATAATTTGATTGGCATAATTTATATGGCTTAGGAATGTAGTTAACAATGGAAATATTTTGATGATATTATGATTGTTGTTTCGTTATAAGAAAATATCGAAAAGAAATGCTTTGAAATTATTTTTTACATCTAATAAATTGATTGTGGAATGTCCGGACTACGTGGTTTGTTTATAATATATGCAAGTCGTAACCTCTTTTCAGATCGTATTATTTGGTTTTCCCATTGGCGAATGTGCAATAAACATTTATTGCATTGGGCATTTATACATCCGCATTTTTACGATCTACATGCCTAGTGAATACAGTTGTACCCATAGGCCGCATAAAAATTATAAAACAAGCATATTCTGCTACTTTATTATGTCTTGGTTAGATGTGATATGATTATTCTCCTTCAATTTCTCTTTGTGAAGTCAACAACTTGAGTTCTAGTCAATAATTTTTAAATACTTTGAAATATAAATTTAATGCTTATTTAGTATTCTTTTCAGTACAGTCGTCATCAAAGTGCAAATATAAAATATAATATTTTAAAATTTTACTTAAGAGAAGTTAACGAAGATTGTTCGAAAAGTTCTCGGTATGATTAAAAAGCATAAGAATTTTGAGATTGTTTTCAGAAATTTCCTAAGACGACCAAGAACTATTGGTATGGAAAACTCGTCATAAAAATCCACAATGCGGTATTAAATCATCACCGACTACAAATCGACTATAATACTAAAACATCATGTAAAAATGTTTTAGGTTTATTGTTAAAGTTTTCCATTTGATGGGTGTTGGATTTATTAACAGTCGACCAAAGACGCATTCGAATGGACTTTTCGAGAGTATTTCGATTTATTTAAAGGGTATTCTGCTGAATTTCCTCGACGTTTTATAATCATAGATAAAATATGCATTCACCGTTAAATGCCAGAGATGCAGCAGTAGTTCAAACAGTGTGTGAGAGCAGGTTAAAGTGCGCCAAAGGAAACGAAAATGGGTCCATTTGCAGTAAACATGGGTAAACATAACTACGGTTTTCTGGGATTTTTATATTCTGATGTTCATAGACTCATCACCGGAGAGTATTACGTTTCAGTACTGGACGAACTGAAAGGTGCTATTCAGTCCACATTTTGCACTTGCATACACGTCTTAGATTGTTGCTGCAAAACCCCATGACATATGCTTCATGTGTCTTATATGCTTCATAAGTGTTTCGATGTACAACCTTTTCGCTAAATAATGAAACCAAACACAAGTTTTCATTTTGACAACATTGGGCTATCGCTAACTCCGCATTCAGAAATAACCTTGTAATAAACAAGGCAGCCGTGAACTTGTCCACGCCTTAAACAAGCATTCCAATATATTTGTAAACGGTTGCCCAATAAAAGTGTCGGAACTTTAAAATGAGGCATAGTGATAACTGCATGTGATAATGCGGTAATTTACACTTTATGTTTTACATTATGTTGCAATTATGTTGCATTAAACATTTCACATAATGTTTGCAACAGCAAACATTATGTGAAAATAATGCACTTTGGGAAGAACCCCATTTTTGGAAAAGATAAGATTCCGATGAAATGCATTTTTTGTGTGAAGTGATTCAGAGTTTACCTCTTCATCCCCAGAAGGTCAATGTTTGGTGCGGTTTTTGTGCTTGTTTTTTTGAAGACGATGATGGAAATCATGTTACTGTTAATGATGAACGTTATAGGAATATACTGACATGCTTTACGGTAGAAACAATCTTTTCTTTTAATAATACATGTCACATATCTCGCCAGACAATCGATTTATAGTAAGGAAAGTTTCCTGGACCCGTTATTTCAGGAAATGGTAATGTCAGCTAGCCACCAAGATCATGCGATTTCAAGCTTGGATTATTTTTTGTGAGATTATGTTAAATCCCTGGTTTACAGAAATAAACTTCGAACAATATTTGACCTTAAGCGAAACATTCAGACCACCATTGGAAATATACCACGCGATATGTGTGAAAGAGTAATCGAAAAGACGAAGTCGACGCAGACATTTGAATGACATACATTTCAAAACAAAATGCCATTATTTGTTCTTTGAAATAAAAATTATTGGATTGTCACTTGTAGTTATCATTGTGCCTCATTTTAAAGTTCTGATACTATAACTGGACAATCCTTTATAACTTTAACGTCTCCGTAAGTTTCCTTTTTATGAATTTTATCTTTGAAAACAAATCTGATATAGTGTAAACCTAGTCATATCACTTGTTTTAACTAGTAATCTCCATTAACATGATGTCTATGTCATTATTTCTGTAAACATATATCCACTAATTATAATAATAAACGTTAATAGTTCATCAGTATTCCACCTGTATATATCAAGAAAATGGTATTTGTATTGTTCAAACAAAACTGTAAAAAAGAGCTTTCTTTATTTCGCATTTTGTTCATTTTACGATGACCTTGTCTACACCACGCAAAATATCAAATTGTTATTGATTAATGACGAACTAAATGTGTGTGTGTTTTTGCTAAAGATAAAAATAAACAACAAACTACTCAGAATGGGTATCGTTAATTAGCTAAACGCCCACACAAAAGGCGTTAAATCGCAGCTTTGTGCCCGTTTACGAATACTAATTTGAAAAATCAATATATCTTTTTTCTGTTCCAGATGGCTACCGACTTCCAAAATGATCATAACGCGAATGGAAACGAACCGAATATGCTGACAGTAAAGAATTTGCCTTCGAGAACCATAGTTACGACAACGTCACAGGTAACTGCAATGTGTTATTGAATTATTAAAGGCCCATTGTAATTTAGTGCTGTATTAATTAATTTTTTTTTCTTATATATCAGTTGTCCGAAAAGTTCGTGGGGATTTCCTATTAGTTGCTCTTTCACACTTCTAAACAAAAATGTTTGTTGGATTATTATTGTGTATTATTTACATATTATAAGTTTCTGTGGTATTTACAATATTTACTTTTAGATTTGCTTTGAGTTGCCTTGAGTTAGTTAAGTTGATTCAAATTGAAAATGCCAGTCGAACTTGTATTTACACCACATTATGCTTTTTTAGTTCAAAAAGGATAAGAACGCTGTCCAAACAGAAAACAAGAATTGTGTCGATAGTGCAAAAGTAAATTTTGTCGGTTCAGAAGTGGAGATTTTGATCTGGAGACCGTCATTGCTCTGAGTGTCCTTCAAGCACCGATACTAGGGAAATAAAAGTCATAACACTCGAAGCTCTACCACGTCTGTAAATATGAAACCGGAATTTGCCCATAGATAGCCCTAGCTATCAATGTAGTTACCGCCAAACCGCGCCATTAGCGTCATTTTCTTGTTCACAGCTGACAAAGATTTTCAACTCAAACCAATATAAGTTTCATACAACATCATAGTTTGTAATAGCGTTGAACATTTTTGTACCTAGAAACTACGATTTGCGGACAGCATTTATTTTCTGTTACCAGTTGAAGAAAACTGCTTCAGAATCACATCGAATGCTTGTTAAAGCTTACTGTGAGCATGCTCTTGGTAAATCACAGTACTTTGAGTGGTTTAAAAAATGGAAGACCACCGAAAAAGTTAGATAAGAGCGAATTGCAATCATTGTTGGACGAGGATGACGCTCAAACGCAACAACTGGCGAATCAATTAATTGTGACAAGAGCAGCCGTCTCTATACGTTTGAAAGCCATTGGAAAGATTCAGAAGATGAGAAAGACAGCAGGAAAACCGAAAAACCACTTGCGAAATGCTGCTTGCCAGATACAAAAGAAAGTTATTTCTCCATCGAATTGTGACTGGCGATGAAAAGTGGATATATTTTGAGAATCCTAATCGTAAAAAAGAATGGGTAACTCCAGGAGAACCATCGATATCGACTGCGAGGCCAAATCGCTATGGACTGAAGATAATGTTCTGTGTTTGGTGGGATCAGAAGAGTGTGATTTATTATGAGCTGCTAAAACTTGCCGAAACCGTTAATACTGAATGCTGCCGACAACAAATGATCGATTTGAATCAAGCTTTGCGTGAAAAACGACCAGAATATCAAAAATGGCAACACAAAGTGATTTTGCTTCATGATAATGCATTACACACAGCATAACTGGTCAAGGGAAACGATTGAGGCGTTTAGTTGGGAAATACTTTCGCATGTCAGACTTGGTTCCATCTGATTACTACTTATTTGCACCGATGGGACACGCATTTGCTGAACAGAGCTTCACTTCTTACGAAAATGTATGAAAACTGCTTGATGACCGGTTTTCCTCAAAAGAGCAACAATTTTTTTGGCGTGGCATCCACAAATTGTCAGACAGGTGGAAAACATGTATAGGTTCATAATTACCGGTTTCATAATTACATACCTTGTATATATAAGTTCAATACTGGATATCTAAAAAAAATGGTACATTTGCCGATACGATGTTTGGATCCCTCACGAACTTAGTGACTGAAATCTGCTGGAACGAATCTCTTCGTGCGATCTGTTGCTGATAAAAAATGTGTAGTTCCATTTCTGAAGAGTTTGGCAACTGTTGATGAAAAGTGGATTGTGTATAATAACGTGTATCGAAAAATATAATGGAGATAGAGCTTCTTCGACGTAACGAAACCATCAACACCGACCTCTATTGTTCACAGTTAGATCGGCTGAACACAGGAATTAAAGAAAACTGGCCAAAATTAGCAAACAGGAAAGTTATTTGCATTTCTAGCTGAACTATTTGCATTTCTCGTTCGCCTAAAAAGCCTAATATATTTTTTTGAATAGATGAGTTGGTTATGTGAAATGCGAGGTCATATAAATCGAACACCTACACTACCTACCGCTCAAAAGGTTTCGTATTACCTTAAATATAAGATGGCCCAAATCGAACGCCTGATTTAAAAGCAATTTTGTGGTTTTGGGGTTAGTAACTCTGACTCTTTAACAGTTATAATCTATGATTCCGATCAGAGAATATGGAACGCCATACGAAACAACAACGTGTTATCATTGTTAAAACGCATTACAAATTTGGTGAACATTTTCCAGAGACGGTACGAAAACTTTGTGGAATTTTTCCTGTCAAATAACATCAAAATGCATTTCGGTTTTTATCAATCAATCAATCTATCAATCTAATAATATCACTGAGATCCCTAGAAGAGAAACGTTTCCCAGTGATTACTAATAATTATCATCTGCTTCTTTAGTGTAGACATAACGTACTGTAGATTAATAATAGATACAATGGCACAATGCACTGTAGATAAGTAACTTTACAAGTTTGCTCAACTTTATATTTCGAACATTTCCAACTTGAAATCAATGGTCAGTAGTCCAATTAATGCACAGATGATTTCTCTAAGTTTCTGTTAAGTAATAATTGTATTAACAGCCAATTCTAACTGTTGATTTGGATATTTTAACATCAGTTTTGATTTTTAAAAGTGTAAACAGATATTTGAAACTGGTTTTGATAATTCTTAACGCTAACTAATCTTCTTTTACCATTGCTGTTATCTTTTGGTATCAACGAACATGGATAGTTACCTTTCGTCGGACTGTTCAGGTACTTTTAATGAATTAACTGCAACAGTTGATTATTAACATTATGAATTAACGCGTAACAATTATTAAAAACTAGTTCTCAGTCGAATATGATGTAAAAGTAAAGAGATCATCCAAGAGAAATAATTGAACTGCCCATACATACTTTTTCTTGTGGTGTATGGTTCAGAGCAGTTCATACTTTGACAAACAATATTATTGAATGACAACTTTTTTTGCTGTTTTGTTGCGGGAAGTAGACAGACAACAAACTCTATATCGCACAGAAGTGCAGTGATTTCTTAAACACAGAATTAACCACTGAATAATGCAATTTGTCATCTTTGAAATTCTTTCAATGGGACTATGTTAAAAAAGATCATTATAAAAATAATCGTCAAATGGTCCAGAAGTTAAAAGACAACATCCAACGTGCTGATGGCGTTGAACATGGCTGAAAGAATACCATAATATGCAGCAAGGAGAGAAAATTTTAAATATTATTAAATATTATATATATATATATATATATATATATATATATATATATATATATATATATATATATATATATATATATATATATATATATATATATATATATATATATATATACATATATATATATATATATATATATATATATATATATATATATATATATATATATATATAAATTAATAAAATATCGTTAATTAAATATAAATAAAAAAAAAATATATGTAAAATTAATATAAATATTTTCTGCTTTAATTCTAGAGGATCTGTATATTGTATGTTGATAAATCTCAAAAAATGTTTGGAAATATTTGCCCTTCTTTTAAATATCCCTCACAAATATTAAAAATATTGCTTTTTCGTTTACACGTTAATGATGTTTCATGTTAATTCAGTTATTTATGAGTAGTAATAAATATTCACATTAACCCTAATATTAGTACAACTTACACAAAGTCACAATTTATGAAAAACGTAATATATTAGAATAATTAATCCTACTTTATAAATAATCTATAATACGTTATCTTTCTGCTGAATTTAACAATGAAATCGATGATTCATTGTGGCGCTAGCTTATTTTGTATCATTTCCACTAAATCGACTAACCGAATGAATAATTTGCCACCGCAAACTAATTCAATTTCCAAAATAGAAAAGAAAATCAAAACAAATACAAGTTATTAATAAATAAGTTTGATGTGTCCGGGGTTATTTTTGTCGCAATTACGTTTTTTTCTACGATAATGATACGTGAATGCTATTCACAAAAAAGGAGCCTTCGCAAGCTTTTGTTTTGCGGTAGTTGATCTGATCTGCGGTACAATTCAGAGTAATTAAATAGATAAATTTATTACATTTACAGTCAGGCATTATTTTAGCAAATTGTCTATGCAAAATAAAAAAATATTCTCTATTCGACTAACAACTATAAGATTTATGTCCAAAGGCTATTCTTACGTATGCACACATACACAATGTAGGTTTACACTTTGTTGAAATTTAGTGTAATAAATCCAGTGACATTTTTTGTTTCAATCTTCAAACTTTCTGGTTATAGTCAAATAAATTTATTGCTACAGCTTTGTAAGCCGGATGTAAGTTGGATATAATTTCTGATGGTGTTTTTATTATATCATTTATAGAAAGTACTTCCAAGTCGTGGTGGGTGCCAGCGTTGCTTGTAAAGCAGGGAGCATCCACAATAGTTTACTACTATTACGTACTTTAGACTGAAATCGTTCCAAAATTGCGAGGTTAGTTTTGATAGGGGTGGCCAATGTCGATACTGGTTCTATAATACAGTTATATGCCAACAATTTTTTTTTTATGTTAAGTTTTTATGAGATTTGCTACCTAAGAGCCAATAATGATTGCGGAAAATGGAGTACAATTGTTTCCGTTTTTTCCAAAGATACGTTCTCTATATCAGATGTTATATGTATATTATGTTATATATGTATATATATATATATATATATATATATATATATATATATATATATATATATATCTATATATATATATATATATATATATATATATATATATATATATATATATATTATATATATATATATATATATATATATATATATATATATATATATATATATATATATATATATATATATATATATATATATATATATATAGATATATATATATATATATATATATATATATATATATATATATATATATATATATATATATCAAATGTTCAAAGGTACTTGAACTTGCTGACATTAGGGAAAGTATATTTGTAGAACAAAAGTTTCATTTGAAAATACAATTCTTAAGATTGTTTAGGCTTATTAGGCTTTTTACAGACGATTTATTAAGTAGCAACAGTGGACTCGCTGCAAGAAGATTCACTTCAAATGAAGAAGTAAAAGCTGATACAACCCCTTATTTTCTTATATTGGATACATACCATTAATGAACCATGTGTTACCTAACACCTCGGGAGGATTGACCATTTCTTGCTGCACAATGACATGCAGCTGTTCGTAGTCCATAAATGTTATAAGTTTAGACAGTGTGTTTTACTGGACTAGTCCCTATGTTTACATATTTGGAATTTTTGTTCTTTGCAATCTGAAAACATATGTTGATGTTTCATATAAAATAATTGCGAAAAAAAAGCAAACAAAAATAAAATATCTCGGGGAACTGACCACCTTGCTGGAAAGTCCAATTCCACAAATCTGTGTATCGTGTCTGGCATCGATCCAGTTTGCTACTAACGTTCAAAAAATGCCGAAAATAATGTTAGGGCATCATGATGACCAAAATATCCTCATGACTTAACGTCGTAGCTTTTAAAATGCGCCAGTTGACATTTACCTGATCAGTACGATTGCGACGCGGATCATAGACGACCGCGATTTTTACTAACCAAAGTTTTTGTTTATTCCTTTTGCTTGGACTTTATCCTTTATTTTTTTGTATTGTGTATCTACCATTTATCTTTGGTGCTTTTCTCTTCAACTAACTTATTTTTCTTGAGGTAAGGTATTTTTTTTTTAATTATTTACTGATCCAAAGGATATAGTTGATTAGTTCCAAAATAATGATTGCTTATATGGGTTAAATTTATTTACTTATTTATTTATTTATTTTGCTCAATAATATGTTTATTTTAAACTTAAAATTATTTTAATATGATTAAAACATTTTTCATCATTTTTCCCATCTTTTTGGTAAAATTTGGATTTCTTGGCGAAAGACTGACCTATTTTTAAACGTAATTCATTTATATAATTATTTCCGAACTATTTCGTAATTGGAAAAACTATGTCAACAAGAGCTTTCTGTATCAATCCAAAAATAGTGCCAAGTCTGAAAAATGAACTGGATGTAGAGGATCTTTCTGTTTCAGTTTTAACATTAACGGTCCTCTTTCATAGATAGGTAATATAGAATTATTTTTTGGTTGTTCATTACTGAAGGACTTTTATGCATCAACTGATCGTTCTATTTAAACTGTTATTTGTAGATGTTGGCAATAATTCTTTGGTTTGCATTACCATAATGAAGGATGGCTTTATCATCTCACCAAATATTATATAATGCTTTATGGTTCTAGAAATTTTCCTTTGTTGTTATTGTGGACAATTCGCCAATAACGTTTCTGCTTATTAAGCACAGAAATGACAACCAATAAACGACGTAATATTGCGTTTCCCGATACAATGTGCAACATCCTTCTTTTTGTATTTTTTAACCATTTGTCGAGTATTCTTTAATTATTTCGATTATTGTTTGACTGAAACTACCACTTTTTACTCCTTAGCATTTCATACTACGATAATTTTCCAATAATATCCAATGTACTTCAACTGAACATATTTAAATGGACAATCCACACTGCATATATAATACTCAACTGAATAAAATAATCGTTTTTTACTAGCATAGCTTATGTCTATCTATAAAATTCATCTAGATCTTAAATCCGAATTCATTCTTTAAGAACTCATCAGTTAAGCTCGGATGTTTTTCTCTTAAGGTAATCGAACCAAAACCCAGTCGTCCTTAATTCCAAATGTCGGGCTTAGTTTAAATAAAAGACAAGCAAAGTTCTGTCCACTTGATCGTACTAATTAACAATATACAATAATTAACTGTATTATTAATAACGGGTAGTACGACTAGACGAACTATGTCTCGTTCGATTACTAGGAAAAATTCATGCATATACATATTTAAGAACTCATCAAAATTAGTACAATCAAGTAGACAGAATTTTGCTTCTCTTTTATGGATATCTATGTTAGGTACTATGGCTACAATTTGTTTGAATTGCCGGAACAGTTGTCGTGCTATTTCCGAATGTAGTGGAAATTTAAATATGTCTTAGTATTTTTATTTAACAAAATCGTTGTCAAATCTTTTAAAGAGCCTACATTTCTAGCTCTTTTTGAAACATCTAGTGTTTAGTCTAGATGAGATATTTGCATAATCACAATTCGATTAGTTAAATGTTAATTAATTTAAGTAAAATAATTTTAAATATCTTCAGAATATAGCATAATGATGAAAACTATTTTTCTATTCTTGTAAATACCTTATTTTAGTAACTGTTGAAAAACCTAAAAAAAAAACGATTAATACGTTTCCATCATTAAGGTTATATATATCAAAGGAGATGGAAACATATTTATATCTTAAATAAATACCCATATATAGCACAAGATGTTTGTCAAGTATAATTTATCATAGGACCAATTGAAGGGTGCTATTTTGGCTAAACGTCTATATCTGGTCAAAAAGAAAAGATCCTTTTACCACTATTGTGGGCCTACATACATGGCTCAGGTTGTGGATGCAAAATTTCATGATCAATATTTTGAAATGCTTCCACCTAAGCCGTATTAGCCGGATTTGGCTTCTAGTGATTAATTTTTGTTCCCAAATCTGAAAAAAATGGCTCGATGGGCGAATATTTACTTCAAATGGTGAGATCAAAGCTGAGACAACTGCTTAATTTACAAAGTTGGACAAATCGCGTTATACGAAGGGTACTAAAAAAGGAACGTCGTTGGAAGTATTAAAACGCAAGGTGACTACGTTGAAAAATAAAATAAAATGTTCAAAATCTCGTGTTATCATTGTCAGACAACAACCCTCCTATATATATATATATATATATATATATATATATATATATATATATATATATATATATATATATATATATATATATATATATATATATATATATATATATATATAGTTTTTTATACTTTTTTAAAACCGGACATAGACTAACTTTTTTATATGAAATAATTAGTACTTCCAAATGCAAAGTTGTAGGAGATAACTTGACTAAGAAAAATTTACAAACAATGCTTTCCGATGTTGCCAAATTTCTTCAGTAGCTGCTAAAACAATATTTTTTAAAATTGTAATACTGTATATTTATAACATAATTTGACAAAGTAACCATTTTAGGAATATTGGCAAAAACAACTAAAATAATCTACAGTCTGCAGGAACTAAAAGAAGCTAACATAGCCATAGTAGGCCTTGCAAATTAAACAAAAATTGTGTTGTTTGAAAGAACCATCATTATTGTGCTGTCATTGTGTTATTTGAAAGCTGTTGTATTTGAATGTGTATAAAAATAACGTTTTAATTCAGTTGCTAAGATGAATCAGTTATTTAATCGAAAAGAGAAAGTTGAATTAATTTGACTTCATGTTGGTGGCTTAAGTCTACGCGTTATTTTCTACAACGTTGCATTTGGAAGTACTAGTCTATCACTTCAAGTAAAAAAGTTAGCATATGCCAGGTTTTAAAAAAATTACACTCTCTTTGAACACCTACTATATTTTTCAAATTTAACAATGTTCAACTATTCAAAGGAAATGTCTACAATTTTGTCAATGAAGATTTTTTGATTCCATTTATGTTACTTTAATTATAAATATGTTTTCAACAAACTTGCACTCTTCAAACAAATTCTAATTATTCTTTTTCTAGATTTTCTAATCTTGTCATGGATATGTTAAGATATGTCATGGATAGTAATGGTGTTTTTATGAAATGTTTTTTTAAGTACATAGAAGTACTAAGATGTTCGACGAGTCACAGTCGTTATACTCAGATATTCAAGATATAGGTTCGAAAGAGACTAGAGACTTAAAATAAACTGTCCACAAAAATGAGCGAGCGTATATATATATATATATATATATATATATATATATATATATATATATATATATATATATATATATATATATATATATATATATATATATATATATATGAAATATATGAAAGAGTATTCTGAGATTCTGATACTGAAATAAACTTTTTTTGTTCCAGTTGCAGACAAACTCTCAAACGAGTTCGACCACTACACGAGTGAAATCCTCCAGTTCATCGACGACGACATCCACGCAGAGAGTGCATCTCTCTTCATCCTCCGATTTAAAGGCATCTAATATGAAATCAGATCTGGTCGACCTGAAAAATAACTTGAACGACATGAAGACCAGTCTCTCTAACTACGACCTGCCCGATCACCTCAAAAAATTGAGAAGTTCACTGGAAAATTTGGTTAGTACCTGCTACCGATATCCTTGTCCCACGCTAAATGTTAGTCATGTCGGACCCTTGAGATGATGTAATTGAATTGTTGTTAATGATACTATTTATTTTAGGTGGATCACGACGGGGAGGACTTGGAAACGGATTCTCAACCATTGGTGACGTTTCCGGATGATAGTAGGGCACCTTCTGAAGTAGCTTCGCCTCAACCCAACAATGCGGTTGAAAGTTTGAAATTCGAACAGAAAACGACAAATAAGAAAACAAAGGTTAGAATATTCAATTGTATCAATAAACTTTCTTAAATTATCTCGTAGATAAGATTATATCAAAAAATCTAAACAAGATTTTAATACATTTTAAGAAATTGATAAATTCGATACTATCTTTGTTAGATATGAACCTTCAGCAAAATCGAGTGAATAGTGTTGCTATTATTCGTAGTACTACGAAAAAAGCACACATAATTGATAGTGATTCACTGTAACATTTAAAGTAATATTGTATTCCATCCAGTCTAGTCACTGCACGAAAAATTGATAATTTTGAAAAGTTGTGTTTCCAACAGTTATACGAAAGGATCTTTTCTAATTCCCTTTAGCACGTCATAAAAATAATTTCATTGAAAGCTATATATACACGACATTAGACGAATCAAAAATATTTCAGTAGATTGCCAAGTGATTCACCGATCTACAAGTAAAAACTGTAAATTGACATTCGAAATGAAAATTCTAGAAGCAGGTGTACAAGTGATACCAGAGTTTCGTTTAAGTAAACAAATGATTGAAAATTCGTCGAGATAAATGTAAACAGTCCGATTTTTTTCTGGAAATTCTGAAAAACAAAAGTTTAATATTTTTGATTGCATTTTAAAACCTTGAAATAAACTTGCATTAGTAATGTTTATCGTGCAAAATGATAATGACAAACATTTTTGTATTGTTCACGTCTTTGGTGTTGACTGACTAATATTCTTCATTTTAAAAATGTGATGATCGAACATTTTCAGTAAGTAGTATTTGAGTAAAATAATGTGTTAATTGGGGTTTTGAAAAAAAATTGTCATAAATGGAAAGATCATATATAAATTTTATAACAAAACTATTTTTATTTTTTTTCTTATAATTAAAAAGTTATATCAAATTGAAAATACATTTATAAAGTGAGTACCGATGACGCGCCGACAGAAAATATGTAGCCATAAAAATATCCACACCAGGTATATTATCAGACTGGGTCTTTATGAACCCTTTGTCACGCATTACTGAATTAAATTAGTACCTAACAATATTTTTTTACACTAAACTTAAATTTAAAACAATAATTTTGACAGTATTTACACAGATAAAACCCTTTGACGTCACAAACATGTCAGTCAATCGTGGCGCTTTCGTAGTCATGTGATTTTATTTTAAATTTTATAAATTTAATTCAGTTATAATTAATTGCAAACAATTTTTTAAAAGTTTTTTTGCATCGATTATCAATATTTATGATAAAGTTTTAAAATAAAGTACAAAAATCGAGAATTATTTTTTATTCAAAAACCCAATTCCGCACATACTGAATATATTGGGATAAACAGCTTTTTTATAGCATTTATATGGTTCAAAATGGTCATATTTTATATAGTGTTAAATATGGCATGTAATGAGCAAGAATAACAATAATATTGATTTGATTTCGATTAATTTTTTTTCGCTAGTAAAAAGTAAGATTTTGATAAGTTCTCGAATTTGGCTTTATTTCCTTTTTTAACAGTGAACCGAACAATCACTGAAAAACCCATCGCGCCTCGCCTTATTAAGGTTCTTATACTATCCACGTACACTTGGTTTCTTGTACATTATATAAAAAATATTCTTTTAAATACTGCCAATAAGTATCCATTCCGTTTTCTTTGTGGGGGTCCACTTCTCCTATTCATGATTACTGACCGAATATGTGTTTTATAGATCGTAACTTTCGTATTCCTTTGTATACAGTTAGATCTGAGGAAAGACTGTAGGGAGTAAGTAGTTTGATTACCGTTCTTAATACGATTTCTGATATCTCCCGTGATGCTGTTTTTGTCTAGTTTGCTTTTCGGACAAGTAAATTTATTTACAACTTTAATGTTCTGTTCAGTTACTTCTGCGTTCAGTTTAGTTCTGTTACTTCTGATCTCTTCTTAGATTAGTTCTCTTTACCATCATGAATGTCATTCGTTGTCCTATAAATTGCTTCATCCAGACGAAATAGTGATTGCTGATGGTTATTAGTGCTAATTATTTGTTATATCTAGGGTGTAACAAATGTATTTGTGTTTTCTCTCTGTTTATAAATAAAAGATTATACTTCACTCCTCAGAGATTAAATCCGAATTCAACTTTTTGGCCCGATAAATAAACATTTCTTATTCAGCATTAGAGTGATTTTATTACAAAATATTCAGTCGATGGTTTTTAACAAAAACATTAAAATAAGTGAATTGATTCGCGTAATAGGAGCATTTTGAAGCATTATTTTAAAAGAGACTTCAAAGTGACACCACTTTAAGATTGGCGAAGTAGGAGGGAAAGATGCCGTATTAATCCGCACCTCTCAGTTCTGATTCAAAATGTTTCAGGTGGGAGACATGAGTCTTAAAGTTAAGAGAAGATCAGGTCGTCCACGGTCTCTCGATGCTGACGTTTTACGCTCTACTAATTACATCCTAGTAGATTAATCTTATTGGAAAGAGATTGGGTGTGTCCATAACTTCCATGTTATATCACAAAAAATCTCTTATATCTCTACAGCGCATCACATTGGACAAAATTGACTTTCCATCCTTAGTTTAAAAAAAATACGGATCAAACACTGACTTGTTCCGGATGCAGTGGTTTCTCTTGAATCTACCCTGGATTTTACGACCAAGACAAGGTCTCGTCACTAAATACAATTTTTTGCCATAAAAACGTCTGTTGAAGACTTTGCGCGATAATTTGGCGTTATAATGAGTCAACTGTTGAGAACGGTAAAGAATTAATATGTTAATGGGTCATTCGGAACACATTCAATTGCTGCGACTATTTTAAAAGAGAAACAGTCCTTAATAACGAGATATGGTTATGCAGATATATAACTTTTCAGTTTTTCAATCGCCGACCGCGATGGTCTGGTGGGTAAGTCGCCCGCCTGGCAATCCAATGGTCCCGGGTTCGAATCCTGGTACGGGCATGGATGTTTGTATGTGTTTGTCGGTGTTGGTAAGCCATTAAATAACGCCTAGAGCGTTGACAGGACTTAAATTAAATATATAGAAAAATCATCAACTTCCATATAATAGATTTTATACGGAAGCGAATTTCTAATAATTCCTTTACACATATTTTAGCAACAGTTTTGGCGTTTTCAACAAGCAAACGGAGGTGAACCGTAGTAAGAATGTTGGAATGAAACTAAAAATAGTTTTACGATGTTATTTTCGATTTGTACGAAATTAGCTAGGAAAGCGTCAAAAGAAACGTCAAACAATAAATTCCGTGGATGTTGAATTTTCGACTTGATTCATTGGTGACGCAGTTTTTTTTTTGAACTTATCTGATTAGATTCGTAATGATATTATTGTCAATAAGAAATGTCCGAATTGATATTTAGTGTGACTTTTGTTACATTTTGAAAACAATTAGGTGTGTATTTTTTGTACCAACCTTTTGGAAGGTCAAGTTGGAAATTAAAATTATTTGAAGCGCCCCAGATGTTAGAGATAATTCGTTAGCTCTCCACGTCCATTGCCAATTAGACCATCTAACACTACCACTGTGGGGTAAGAACAAGGAATAGATAATTTTCATATTAGACATTTGGTGCTTTATGTGTTTCGACAGCATAACAATGCTACTACTGCAACAATTTATAATTGTGGTTTTTATTGCTATTAATGAATAATGGAATGCCCTTATTGTTATTTATCTTACTCTCTTGGATAGCAAAACATATCAGGATTAGTGTAAAAAAATTTGAGCATGGTGATTTCAATATTTTCGATAGTATGAAATCTGGAGGGCCTGTTGAGTTTGGTGAAGATCTAGTAATTAGACACAAAACTTCATGGTCTATAATACAACCGTAAAACAATATGGTGAGATTTTATAGGAACTATTTTCAATCAGATTCCTAATTCTGATATAACTATACGTCCGGAACATTATTGTGCTCAGCTTGATAATGGACTAAACATCGCTTTATTTAAAAAAACGTCCAAGCCTGATTAATTGAAAAACTGTTATTCTAAAGCATGACAATGCAAGACTGTAAGGAAGTACTTAAAGTAAGGAGTATGATAATGTACCAGCATATAAACTTTATCTCTAAAAGCCAGCACTATAAGCCATAAAATAATGCAAATAATTCATGAACTTTATGGACAAAACAAAATCAGAGAAGTAGTATCAAAAACATTTTCTAGTAACATGGAACTTAAGTCGAACATTATGAAAAACTGGAAACGTAAATGTAGCGGTATTGCAATAAATATTGATAGAAGAATTTATACACTAGGGTGTCCGTTATTTCCCAAATTAACTTTTTTCACTTGGGTATCCTCCTATAGCCTAAAATAATAAAAAAAATTATATATCTGATGCCGTTTAATCCTGCCCAAGTGACGATACTTTTCCCATTCATTTAACATGGAATTTTTGCACTTTTTAGATATTAATTTTTTTTTCTCGCTTATTCTGTTGTGATCCTTTTAGATAGCCTCATTTTAATATTGGAGTCAAAAATTTATTTTATAAATTTTCCGAAGAAATCGTACCATAATCCACACCAAACAGTGATTCTTTCGGGATGTAATGGGACCTGATGAATCACTTGTAGGTTTGACTTACACCAATAATGACAATTTTGCTTTTAACCAAAAATGAGCCTCTTCGGGGAAGATGATTTTGCGGTGAAAATCTGGATCGTTTTCCATTGCTTCCAACGCCCAATCTGCGAACTCCCGACGTAATCGATGGTCAGTTGGCTTAAGTTCTTGTACCAATACAATCTTGTATGGGTAACCGATTGTATGGTAAACCGAGATTCAAACGCAAAATATACCAGATGATCATCCTGCATAAGCCTAACTCTTGAGAACGGCACGGAACAGATACATTATCGTTCTCGGCAACACTTTCATGAACAGCCGCGATATTTTCTTCACTACGGCTTTTGGTCATGAAGACTAAACTCACGTTCAAACTTATCAATATGACGGTTGGCTTGATAAGAAAGAGCAGAATGACGATCGTGTTTTGAACAAAATACTTTTTGAGTAATAACAAAACTTCTCGAATTTTGATAAAATGTTTGGACAATTTCCAAACGTTGTGACAATGAAAACTTGTTCATAGTGAAATAGCAAACCTTACTGAAAACAATGGGCAGTAAATGTCAAGAATTTGATATCAAATATGGCCACCATTAGCTGTCAAAATACTGTCGTCCCTATTGGGAAGCACTTTATATTTTATTTTGCGCTCTCAATAATAATTAAAAATACATTTTTAATACGAAAAAATGACATTATATCTTAATTTAAGTGTTATACCATAACCACCATCTGTTAGTCAACTGTAAAAGTTGTCCATCTATAAAATCAAAAAAAATTGTCCATCTAAAAGGATCAGAACAGAATCAGAATCAAGAATATTTAGTAAGATAATATAATAAGCGAGAAAAAAATATCTAAAAAGTGTAAAAATCCTATGTTACATGAATGGGAAAAGTATCGTCATTTAGGTCGGGTTAAACGTCATCGGAATTTTTTTTCATTTTCAAAAATTGTTTTTACGTTATAAAGAAATGATTTGGTGGATGAAAAAAGTGAAAAAAGTTAATTTGGGAAATAACAGACACCCTAGTATACACCTCTTAATTTGCCGACTACCAGATATTGACAGCCCAAGATAAAGATGTTATCCAAACTTTTGATATAATATTTCAATTGCACTCAGAGAAAAAATCAAAATTGGTGACAAAAAACTATTCAGTTAGAAACAGCCCGATACATTGCTGATGATAATATAATATTATATTTGGGAGAAGTTTCATATTAAATTGTATTATAAACATAAGACTATTCAATTTTAAAATGTGAAGATAAGTGTTTAGTTTGTGTCGTCTACTTGGTGTGACTTTGAATTTTCATTTACGAATAGGCCCACTGTCAGTTAGAGGTTATGAGTATGGATTTACTAATGTTATTAAATAGAATATCTGCTATGCTATAGAAATGTTTTTAAAACGCTTCATGGTGAAACCTTTCGTGATGATATCAATTCATTCTTGACTGGAAGTGTTTAATTTTTTGAGAATTATATATTGAAGTTACTTGAAATATAGTCGAGCAATAACGACAATACATATCAAAAGTTTATAGCTGATTTTCAGTGATTCACATTGCAGTAATAATTTTCTTTTCAACCCAATATTTACGTTGGAAACGGGAATTTAGGTCAAGCATTAAAGTCCCCATTACGTAATCGAGATTAACAACGGTCCATATCAACAACAGTGTTAGTGCCGTAATAAATAGTTTCCGACATGAATCGTGATTTTTAAATAAGAAAACCCATTGTTAACAGCACAACTGAAATAGCTTGATCGCTTTTTTACAACTTCCTGCACAACCTTTACCCATAATGGTTAACAATTGTTTAATAGCATTGCACATAATTAGTTTGAAACCACGAAAAATTACCATATGGTTACATTAAATGCTGGAGTGTGTTCTTGTTGATAACATAAACGTTTCCTGTTCATTTAGAATCTCTCTATTTTCAAATTAATTATCAGTTGCATTTAAAATACTATACAGAGATGGCATAAAACCAAACATTACTCAATTTTTTTTGCAATCCACGTGACTACTGATTTATTTAAACTTAGGAACATTCATTTTTTTATCTTCAATTATTTAAAGGTGATATCATTTGTCACCAAAAATATTGCTAACATTTCTCCTAGATTCTGTGATTGAGATCTGTCATTTGATTTCGAGGTGGTGTAATAGAACAATGTGTAAGATTTTTATTAATTTTTATGCTTTCTGAGCAACAAACAGTATTTTAGAAGTGCTCCTTAAACACAATTGACTATTTAAAATAAATAATTTTCGTTGCTTGCATTCCATAAACGTTATTTTCCATAAACAAAATCTAGGGAATGCGCTTCTCTTCTTTTTTCCCTCCATGATATCTGCTCTGATTGTTATTTTAACACTTTTTTTACTTTCGATTCCAAATAATGTAAGACTGGTCATATGTTATGTTTATTTTCGATATTAGTACTAAAATGTGTATATAATTCAAAGAAAAGGATTATTTATAAAAAGTGAAAAAAAACAACCACGTTTGTCGTAGTTAAAGAAAAAACGATTTCATGTTAATCGTTACCAACTTGTCGTTAGTTGTTCATATTTATAGGGTACGTGGATTTCGAGATTAGATGAAGGCTCTGTGTAATGATTGTTTCGAGACCACCGACAGAAAAATGCGATATAACCACGCGCCAACCTTAAAATATGCTTGAAATTAAAGACATTCTTTACCTATACAAGTTTATGACTACTCAATAATTAGTGCTATAGCAATATCTTGCGCAATGGGCGACTTATTGGAATCATTGAACACTGACGTTAAAAATTGACGCCTATCCCTCCATCACCTTAAATACGACTGTTTTTTTGATCATATACAACTCAATTAACTCTTAACCACCGAGGTGGAATCTCCCAGACTCCGTCGTTTAAATATTTAACGATCCTACATAGACGTTCAGTGCTAGGAGCTTCGGATGCTCAGTACCTGTTATACATAGACGTTCAGTGCTAGGAGCTTCGGATGCTCAGTACCTGTTAGTCAGTTGTCAGAGTAGGTGTACTCGAAAGAGTAAAGTTTTAGTACAATTGTAAAATAACATTGTGTTGGTATAGGAGTCTGTGAGACTCCTGGTCAGTAGCAGTGCGAGTAGAGAGTTCTCGTTCCGAATCTTCAAAACAATCAGGACATTATTTCGTTGACGACTCTGAGGAACGTGTCCTTCAATGGTGGGAAGCACAAGATAGCGACGTATCGAATCCCATGGAAGACATTTATGTGGAAAGTGAGCATGATACATTATCTGAATTTTCAGTATCCTATTGGGCGATATCAGTTCAGGCTGATATCGTTCAGATTGAACCAAGTAAAAATATCTTTTATGGATCCGATTAAATTATTCGATTATTAACCGATTCAAATGGGTTAAATCCAACTTTGTGAGGACTCCGCATCATGATATGGTACCGCATTTGTCAAGTTTACGTGGAAAGGCTCGAACTAGTGACTCTGCAACTCCGGATGAAATTTGATCTTCTTTATTTGATCAGCAAATATTAAAACTAGTTTGGTGGACAAATTACAATATGCGAGTGACGGCGGACAAATACAAGGACGAACGGTGAACCGAAATGAAGGACGTAGGAATAAATAGAAATGAAAGCGTTTTTAGGTTTGTTGATCTATAGTGCGGTGTTCAAATATAATCACGAAGGCGTCCATTTATTATTCGTAACTGATGGAACCGGCAGATACAAATTTGGGCCGTAACGAGTCAGGAGCGTTTTAGTTCATTGTTAGACCTTTAATGTTTAGTGTTTAGTGCAACCTAGACGACCGTCACGAAAATAAAAAGTATCTAGTATTTCAGATAAGTCAGCGACTAAGAGCGATTAAGAAATAATCGGTTCATTCTTGAGGTCAAGATCATTGATGCTGATGATATTGTATTTAGTACATTAATGTTAGTTAAACATGTAATATTATTTTTTGAATCACAGTTTGTTCTTAAGATGGTAAATACTCATACTTCTTATAGTAGGGGTTTGGTACGTTGAAACATATGTTCGTGGTTTAAACGTGTGTGTCCGATTCGTAGTCTATTGATGATGAATAACGTACCTTTTTTCATTGGTGCCAATTTTGATGTGAACTGGTTTTCTTTGTTATTCCATGAGGACTGTGATAGAATTTTTAAATTACTTTTCAAAAGTCACTAATTCTGTTTATAATATTTTTGTAACTTTGTTTATAAAGGCTAGTCCTGTTAGAATACCGACTTCTTTATGTGACATGGGACATCATATTTATATATATATATATATATATATATATATATATATATATATATATATATATATATATATATATATATATATGAGCATTTTTGTTAGTTACTTGACTGGAGACGAGCCCCACCCATCCCTTCAACTGGAAGGTATATGTTTCGTCTCTTGATGTTTAGACTATTTAGGGTAGCTACACATGCTCCCCATCAAGAATAGGGAGACGATATCCACAGCCAACAACCAATGTTTTCGCCGACTTCCCGTCGGATGGCAAATATATGCACTTTCAGATTTCCTTGGACTGCGTCGAATGAGACAACAATACTTGAGTGTCGTCAAACACCCAACCGTTGTGTTCCACAATCTTATGTGGAACACACAACAACCTGCGTCTCCGCCTTAATGAGCATTTTTGTCAGTTGCTTGACTGGAGACGAGCCCCACCCATCCCTTCAATTGGAGGGCATATGTTTCGTCTCTTGATGTTTAGATTCTTCAGGGTACCTATTATATATATATATATATATATATATATATATATATATATATATATATATATATATATATATATATATATACTTCCGAATTCTCAGAAACTCTATTGAATCCTTTTGTATGCCAGTGCCACATTTTTCGATATGATTTTCTTTTGCTTCCCTTCTATGTCTCCTTTGAAAATTCGCTTCTGAATCCTTTCCTCGCTTATGTATACAGGGCACGAAATAGATTATTAAAACTTCGCATATTGCTTCACCCAGCCTTGGCGATGCTATTTTTCGACTAATGCTTATTGTCTCATTATTCTTACGTGTTGTCAAACGAAGATTGTTCTTAATCATCGTAGCCATGGCTTAATCAATGTCTGTGACTGCAGGTCATCTAACACAAAGTGCATCTCTGGCATCAAAGTTGCATCAAAGTTTCTCCCTCTATACTCTATATTTCTCACTCTACGCACTTTGCACCAATTCTTCACCACTTTATCCTTTTCGAGAGTTCTTTTTAATACGGACCCAAATAACAACTGAAGTACAACAAAATATTTGTCTGCGGGAAGTTGAAAAAACAATGTTCCTCTATCAAGTAGAAAAGCTAAAAGTATACGTTATAACCCGATTAAAAAATAATAAACATTTCTTAACAAAACACAATACAAGGTTAGACTTCTATCATATAACTAGCTAAGCTGTTTATGGCCACTCCCTTTTTAAATACACATAAAACATTTTATTATTAAAACAGGAATAGAATTATGTCTGTGACATTAAAAAAATAGTTATATTTTCCGGGAGCTGTAATCGATTTGCTTCAACTACTAAGAAATTTACATAATAATTACAATAATATTATTTGTTTTATTTCTCTTTAATGTCTACCGGCAAAAAAATCAATAAATCTTATTCAGAGTAAGTTACAATTGAAATAAAAATTATAAAGTATTCTTGTTTTTTTCTTTACAATTACAAATTGTACCGTACAATTAAAATTTAAGATATGATGGGCAATACAATATTCGGCTAGGTAACTGTAGGACCTACTGTTTACGAGACTGGAAGCTGGTAGTTTTCCCATTGACGATTTCGATCAATACCCCGCCGTTCTTTCAATCTTTTTGTTTTTGTAGTTCATAATTTTTATTACCTAAAGAAGTTTAACAGTTAAGAAGTAATTAACATTGAAAAAGCTTAGAAAACTTTCGTCTCCACTTGATCTAATTACCAACATTGAGTATTCTCTGTTGACTAACAAACGCCTTTCTTTGGAGTGCCTTAGTATAATTAGAACTTGGATATTATTTGATATTACACCATTATTCTAACATGTATTAAACGTATAATAATTATCAATTTAATTTAAAAATGTACAATTGGGAGTTGATTTAGATCACCACGAGTGAATTAAAAAAAAAAGTAAAGTTTTGGGGTTACAGGCGCATCAGCAACTGAAAAGGGTATTTAGCGACTGGACCTACAGCTTAACGTGGGTTCCGAACCACGGTCATCAGCTACTGAAAACCCCGGTCAGCACCCCCCTCGGGCTATCAACCCTTGGTTTTGTGCTTAACCGAAAATATCTCGAGAAGCCTACCGACTGGCGAGTGACCAACGTAGAACACCTCTCAGAAAGCATCCGGCCTTACCCAGCCTCGAACTGGCCTGACTGAGGGGTGATTCCTTGTCAGATTTTACACTCTTACCTAGAAACATTCACAAGAATTTTTTGTTTTTTTAGAAAAACTTTTTTGCCTAGAACGGGAATCGAACCCGCTCCACATTAACTGCCGTATCGTAAGGCTGTCGCCTTGGACACCACAGCTAATGTGGCTTCACGAGTGAATTAAGAATGATCCGAACAGTAGTAGCCCAAAAATATCTATTATAAATAATATTAGCGAAGTTGTTAAAATTACTAACATACGTCACTGAGGAATTTTAGTTTTGACATTTTGGGAACGTCGTTGGCGAGAAATCAGTAGTTTTTCTTTAATACAATATTTCTTGGATGTGTGGATGAACCTTAGAATGACCCTAGATGCCCGGAATAATATCGTCGAAAGTACAACGAGGTCACCAATCCATGTATGGACTAGTGACATGGCGACTCACTGCTCGTATAAACATTTTGGGTTGCCTTTTTCGCTGGCAACAATATTTTGGTATTTTGAAAGGTTTTCTATTGTGTTTTATTTATTATATAAGCACACCATCACAGGTCAATATTGGTAAAATAAAAGCGTTTTATTTTACCAAGACATTGCTCCAGTTCAATAAATGCGTTTTAATGTCTGTTATCTACAAAGTAGGTTTCAAAATTGTTGAACTTCTTCCTATTCTCTAGATCTGGCCTTTAGTGATTATATTATATTGTATATATTTATTTTATTTGTATGTGTTAATCCTTTAGGAGATCATGTTGAAATATAAGATTATTTCGAGTAATTCTAGATGTTAGAGATAATAATTCGTGAACTCTAAACATCCATTGTCAATTGGACACTATTCGCACCTACTGAATATAATTTAACTTATTATGACCTAACTTATAACGTTAGTCGCAGTTCTGATCTGGTTGGGTGACCAGATTAAACCAAGCCATGGGCCAACTAAACCAGCTAAAAATAAACCTATATTATACTAAATTATATTGGTATTTACCATGTTTATTGTTAAGTTTTGAAACTAACCCAATAAAAATGAAAGAGCAAAGTGTGCATGAGATTCGAAACAATGCCATTAATGTTGCCTGTTGCCTGGCAATCCTGCTGCCTTGGATAGCAGAATATGTCAACGTGATCTAAAAAAAAAAAAATGAGAACAGTTTCAATCTTTTCGACAGTATAAAATAAAAAAAGACCTGTTGAGTCTGATAAGGATCTGTTGGGTGAAATTGAAGCTAATCCCAAACAAACCATTCAGATCAATTTAGCCAAAAAACTTAAAACTTCATGGTTCACAATGCAATGGTTTTTAACACAACTGAATAAAGTTCAGTTCAAAAAGTCAGAATAAAGTGTAAAAGTAAGGATTGTGGGTGTATATCAACCTTCACTTGAAAATAAAATTCAACGTGTAACTATCTGTAGTGCATTTTTGTCCTCATTAGGCAGAAATTAACTTTTTCTCGACTAGGCTGCAATCCACATGAGAAACAAACAATGGTTAGCACCATGATAACCACCTTTTCCCACTCCAAAACCCTAAAAAAATGTTACTGTCAGTATTGTGGGAATCTTCAGGAACTATTCACTATGAGGTTCTTAATCCTTATGAAACCATAAGTGCCGAATATTATTGTGCTCAGTTTGATAGTCTAAACATGGCTTTAATTAAAAAACATCCAAGATTAATTAATCGAAAAGCTGTTATTCTACAGTATGACAATGTGCAGACATCATAGTGCAGCAAGATGAAGAAAAAGTCAAATAGTTATGTTGGGATATCCTCATTCACATTCAT
The DNA here is from genome assembly GCA_031761425.1 of Cosmopolites sordidus. Classification (NCBI taxonomy): domain Eukaryota; kingdom Metazoa; phylum Arthropoda; class Insecta; order Coleoptera; family Curculionidae; genus Cosmopolites; species Cosmopolites sordidus. The sequence continues at coordinate 205,829 of JARFXV010001130.1, forward strand.
CGTATTATTCTGATGCTAAACCGTCAAATTACCATTGTTTCAGATCTATGAAACATTTTCTGTAGATAAAAATTTCTGATGCTACTATCAAAACTGTACTCCTAGAATATTTAATTTCAAAATCACATTTAGATTGGAGAATGGAGAATAGAAAGTTTGTCAGAGGAGCTAGAGATTATATTGCAGATTAAAACTAAATGAATTTTTAAATCAAATAAAATTTTGTACAGTATCAAAAAACGACATTAGTTGTGGGTACACCTGATATGTTTGGTCACTTCGTTTCAGACAAAATCAATGAAAAAAATGATTCCTAATCATAATTCATTTCCATAGAACACTGAGAGTAAACAAAGGTCTTTGAAGGCGTAACGTATCGTGGGCGACTAGTACCTGCTTTTAAACGCTCCAGCAAGAAGCTTATTTGTTAAAAATCCCCAGACAACAAAGAAATATTGCAGAAAAATCGCGCTTCAAGTGCGAGATGGAGACAGGATTTTTGTTTATCTACCCCTTCTGTCCAAACAAGGAATCAGATATAACGCTCTACGGTCTTGTTATGGAAATTGTCGTGATGCAGGATTATTCTCGCTCCTTTTATGAATGGTTGATAAAAATTCCAACTTTGAACAGGAATTTATAACAAAGGAAATGAAATATGTTGTGTTAGTTAAGTTTATGTTTGAATTAGATGACTTTTCTTTAATAATTGAGGCTTTGTATCTTGTTTTTACTATAATTAACTGTGGTAGCCGATACTTGGCACGGATAGAAATTAAGTTTCAATCAAAGAACTAAGACATGTCAAAATGTCCACTATATTTATAAATTACTACATTACTACAATAATTATCGGTGTAGGAAAATTTTCTAGAGATTTTTCTAGAGATTTCTAATTTTCTCTTTCTCTCCTTCATGCTAAGGTATAGTCCAAATTGATTTTTGGTTTTCTCTTTATTTTCGCAAACTTAAAATAGTCCTTAAATCAGTATGTTTGCTGTTTCATGTATTAATCACCAATTCTGTTGGGTTATCCGGAAAATTCGTAGGAATTTTTTAAGGATGTATCGGAGGTACAATCAGAGGCAAAAATAGTTTAAGTTACATAATCTGAAAGTTTGGAACGCTTGATAGTTTTTCTTTGTATATTTGTAACGTGTTTAACTTATTATGTTAGCGAATCTCCATAAGATCACGTATAAATTACGTACAGCATTTTGACATACCTCCGACACATCCATAAATAATATTTAAAGGTTTTAATTATTATTTAAGTATTACAAATTTAATATTCGTAGTTCTAAAGATTTAAATCAAAAATGTGTTTGCCGAAAAGTTAAAATAAATTCATATTTACTAGTAAAAGTTAGTTACAATTTTTGCATATTATTTGTTATTATAGGTGAAATTTGCTTTTAAAATTATACATTATTTTCTAGCATTATCTTAATTAATTTTCCGTTTATATGTTCTGTAAAGCAAAGATTTTCACGAATTTATCATTTTCGGTACTTTTGCCTCCGATTATACCCCCGATACATTCTTCGAGAAACCGAAACGCAAATAATTGATGTACATATTTATTTAGTCTGTTATGTAATTACCACTGTTATTTACAGCTTTTTACCGACGTAGTCGCAGGCCTATAATACCTTTTTGCCAAAAATTAGCATCGTTATTGTCAAAAAATGTCAACAAGTTGTTTTCCACCTCTTCCATTTTAAAAGATTTTCCATTTAAACAATTTTGGAGGGAGCAGAATAGATGGCAGTCCGAGGGTGCGGTATCCGATGAATAAGGTGCCAATTGAAACGCGAAAATTTCTGCCTGGTCTTTGATTGAAATATGTGGTCGTGAGTTGTCATAATGAAATAGGATGTCTTTCCAGTTTGCTAATTCTGATCGGTGTTAATGCTCTGGTTACATGGGAGAAGTGTATGGGTCAAAGTGTATGGCTCCCTTCTAATCCCATCAAATGCAAAGCATACTTTTCTTCGGATGAAAAAGAATCAGTTGAATATATTGTAGACGTAAAAGCTTTTTATCCGCATGTTTATTTAAAATTATTCAGTATTTTTTATAAGGTTCTCTATAGCATTATAATTAAATAGTGAAAATATTCATATCAATTCAGCAACTGATATGTTAAGTAATCTTATCTATAAGTATAATCTCGTTGTTGTCCAAGATACCATTGGATTGAACTTGAAATTTCGATATACATAATTTTTATTTTAGTATCACTACCTAACAGATATTTATTTTAGTCAATTATGAACAATCGTGCAAATATTATACTATATATATGGTATACCGGAAAGTACTTTCGCAAATTTGAATTAATTTTTTTCTAACTTAAAATTGGCAACATAGCCAACTGTTACTTGTTGCATTGAGTTTTTGTTAAATTGACTATAATGACCTTTATTTATCATTATCATTCAGCCATTGTCGATCCACTGCAGAATGAAGATCTCATCAGCATGTTTCCAACTCTCGCGGTCCTGAGCTCTCATATGTCATTCGGGTCAACTTGATGATGTCATCGATCCATCGTGTCTTAGATCTTCTTCGTGGACGCTTATGATCAAGCGGTATCCATCCCAGGATTGCTTTAGTCCATCTATCGTCACATTGCCTCGCTGTATGGCCTGCCCACCTCATTTCAATTCCTTCACCTTTCTAATAATGTCACATACTTTCGTCTGTTCCCTGATCCATGTGCAGGTCCTTCTGTCCCGCTTTGTAATGCAATGCATACACCTTTCCATTCCCCTCTGTACTATTCTTTTTTTTTCTGTGCTAAAACTGTCAAAGTGGTATGGAAGCGCTCTAAATAAAATCACTTATAAAGAACACCGACGATTCCGACCGATGATGATAAGGGTTGAAGTCGTACAATTGAAACGATGACCGAAGGAAAAGTAAAAGAAGAAACTAATTTTCGTGAACATTTCGAAAAGATTCGGCGTATTCGGCCGGAAAATCGAGAACCAGGCAGTTCGTTATTGTTGCACGATAACGCACATTCTTACTGTTCATCATTTGTCACTTCATCAAGTGTTGCTTCAACATCTCTCGAATTCACTCCATTTGGATCTCGATTATTTTTAATGTTTTTAATTCCTGAAGCTGCATGTGGCGTTCGAAGGAAACCGTTTATATCAATTGAAAACATTTATCAATCAACGATTAGCATTTTCAATACCATTCCTATCAGCGATACAGATTTTGACAGAAGTCATTTGATTATTCGTAAACGTGCAAATCTGTATATATCTGTTGAGGGAGAGTACTAGAAATAAATAAAAATGTTCTTGTTGAGATTTCTTAACTATTTCTGTATTTTTAACTATTCCGAATATTGGGTAGGTTATGACAGAGAGTATTCGATGTATGTAAATAAAGTACAAATACTAGAAGCGTAGCATTGGATCTGGTAATACTGTTGGCTTCCCTTTTGGAGGGGAGACAATCTAACATCTGATGCGTCTCCAGCAAAAGATTTCACACCCGAGAGTCACTTGGTGGGTAGGAATTTCCGGTGCGTTCTGAAAATGAGTAACAACAATTTCGTACAACGGTGACTACCAAGTTCTGCTTCAGAGTTGGTCACAGTGCAGCTAAAACTTTTGCAAAACTTAGACCAAAACAGGCGTATGGAAACAGTATTTTGTCAAGGGCCCAGTTTTTTAGGTGGTTTAAGGCCTTCTGAGAATGTCGAGATTCAATTGAAGATAAACCTCGCCATGGAAGGTTTTACAAACCAAAATACTTCAACACAAACGGGGATTTTCTGCATTCTGATCATCAGTTGACAGTCTTTGTATACCTTTGATTCTTTGTTATTTACAAACATATTCATCATCAGGCCTTAATCTTGAGATTTGCATTTAGCATATTAAAAATATATTCCTGAACTCGACACTCATAAATAGTGGATTAGATTTTAGGCCAAAAATAACAAAGTAAAATAGCCTGATTGTATGTAAATCCGTTTAACAATATTTAACGCTAAGTCAAAAACTATTCACCTATTGGTAATATTGATTCATGTTGGTGGGTTCTGCTGGTATATCATAGGTGACTGAATAAAATAATTTATGATTATTATATAAGGATACGTAAAAAAACGCATATGTTTTATATGGGGTGAGGAAAATTCAAGATATATTATGGAATAACCATTACATTCTGATAAAGAAAAGGTAAATATTTTATTTAATTCTGAATTTCAAAAAATCCTTCCACTGGCGTTGAATTGCTTATGTACATTGATTTACGTACTACGTTTAGGAAGTTATTCATTTATCGGTAAATCGTTGATAAAAAAACTCGTTGAACGTTGTGTTAACGTCAATATTCATGTTTTACTGGAAAAAACGAATTCTACAAATTCCTTCTATTGCTCTATTTTGACTGATTATTATTTTAAATAGTTTTATAATTGATTATTATATATTTTGGTCTAAGAAAAAGTTATATTTCAGTGCAAACGATATAAAATGCATTTATATTTTTCAGGTTATCAAAGACGGTCTTACGGCAGAAAAAGAAAGTACTAAAGTGGCGGAAATGAAGAAAATACAGGCCGGAGATTTAATGTACGAAGAAAATAAAGCTGCTGCGGCAACAACAGCTCGTTTGGAGATTGACGGTATATCTGCAGAGAAGAGTCAAATTAAAGCTAAAGTAAGTTAAATTTGTAATAGTTTTGGATCGTGATGAACGTAACGTTTTTTTATATCACCAAAATCATCTGGTTGGTAATGTAATGGTCTTAGATCAGGTGAATTTGATGGATGCAGTTACAAACTTGACTGCAGCTATTAATCACCAAATCGAATTATATATAACAGCGTGTAAGAGCATACTTTTATTTATCAATTTTAGGTTTTTCTGGTTGTTATGATCGAAATTATCTTCTTCATTTGACTTGCATTTCTCCTACTTGCATGCCTCTTATTCAGGTTCCTTTGTTGTTAACCTTCCGTCTATCCATTTTCTAGGATGTTTTCCTATCGGTTTTCCATGGTATGGCTTATTGTTTTTAGAAATACTCGCTAATCTATAGGGTTCCACATTCTACTTGTTGATTGCAGGTTTTTCTTTTTGATTTCAACTACTTTTTATTAGCAAATGTTAAAAGTAATGATATTTTGATACTGAAAAATTGATTATTACTAAAATATTAAAAATACCAATATACCGGTTGTTATGCTGGAAGAAATCAAACTTTTGCTCTACGGAGAGAAATAATTCGAAATCAGCTCCCATGTAGCAGTATGACATTCAGAAGTAATTCCGTATTCCTTTGTATATGTTTAGATCTTAGGATAGACAGCAGGGAATAAGTAGTTTAGTTACCCTATAATACGATTTCTAATTTCGCCTGTGGTGTTATTGTTTTCGAGTAGTTTCTTTTCCTAATACATAAAATTCGCTCACAACTTCAATGTTGTCATCGCCAACTGTCCAGTTACATTCTCATCCTCGATTAGTTCTCATTTCCATCATCTTTGTTTTGCCTATATATATTTCTAGTCTGGCTCTTTTGGCTTTTATCTATATTTTGTCATAGATATCCCTTAATGACTGTTTCAATCGTTTTAATACGTTTAGGTCATTTGCATACCCTACTATATGTTTTTCTTTATTTGTCAATGTTCAATTTACGTCGGTGTTCGTTTCGATGGTGAATTTGTTCAACAGAAACTATATATTAAATGCTTTAATATACAGGGTAATTCAGGAGGAAATGTCAATATTTCAGCTACATATTCAGGGACCGGAAATTAATATAAATGTTTCTATAAACTAGGGTACTATTTTGAACTGTTACAACGACTGAACATGATTTTCAACATCGATTTAGCATTATTGTGTGGTATGGTATGCTAAAACCACGACGGGTCATCTCACAGGAGAAGTTTACGTAATTTTTCTACAGAATCATTTGCAAAACGTGTTAGAAAATGTTCCACTTAATGTACGACAAAACATGTACTTACATCATGATGGAGCGCCTGCACACTACAGCTTACAAGTGAAATTTCTTAAATAACAACTACCCAAACCAGTGAATTGGACGAGGTGGTCCGCACAATTGGCCAGCTAGATCACCAGACCTTAATCCTCTGGTCTTTGGGGATGGATTAAATCTTTGGTATATGCAACTAAAGTAGAGACTAGATATGTTACTCGACCGGATAGTAAATTCGGCAGCAGTTATAAGGAACAGACCCGAATCCATTCACAAAGCAGCCCGAGCTGTTCATAAGACAGCTGACAAGTGTTTGAAAGTAAATGGTGATATTTTTGAAAACAACAAAACTTAGCCTAACTATTTATTGTGAAAGTAATATTAAAAAAAATTTAAGCATTTTAATTTTTGTTTACCCCTGTATCTCTGCAACAGTTGAGAGTAGGACCTATGTTTATAGAAATTTTATGTTCATTTTTGGCCCCTGAATATGTAGCTGGAATATTGACATTTCCTCCTGAATCACCCTGTATAACGATCGACGCATGTCTGTAAAAAAAATTTTTTTTCAATTATTTAAATTTTTGAAACCGAAATATGAAACTCAACAGATTCATTTTAGTTCCTATCAGCTTATCATGGTCATTCAATTTAAAAGATAATATTTATTCTTATAATTAATTTTAATATCCAACCTTTGATGGATTAATTAAATAGTTTCGAAAAAATATTTAATGCTGATAAATTGTGCTTTTATAGTACAAAGCCGGTATATCTGGCCATCGCATCCATCATAACATAATTACTTCCCGCTGCTCAAATTAACGCATTTGGATCCCAAGGTCTCTTCTCGTAACCGATCTTTACCACGATGTTACATCACATCACGTCCAAAAAACGAACGCTTCAACATGTGCCTTGAACAAAGGCGACTCGTGAAGAAATTTTTTTTATTCATCGATTATTGTTGTTTTGGCTAATGATAATGGTAATGCAGATTTGGCACTTTCGATTCGCGTTTTTAATTCGATTTCGCGGTTTCCGTCATTCGCGATGCATGCATCCAATTAAGTGACTTCACTTTTACGGGGAATATGAAGTATCTGTGTGAAATGACATTCTGTTCAGTTTAAAACCTGTTTTTGCCTTACATTTTTTAATCTGTTTGATATTTCTAATCATCTCCTCTTGCGAATTGCCTCCCCAGTAGACCAGCGTTCTGTCGTTATGAGAAAATAAGATGTTTCGGTACTGCCATTTCTCGCAAAACAATCCAGGGATGATTGGGACACCCTTCACGGTATACTTTTGAGTAATTTAGAATGCAAAATATAGCTGAATGATCTTCGTAAAAATTCTCTCCACCTGTCTTATGAATTGGTCTCTTGTTTCCTCTCTTTAGAACAAAGTCAGATTGTTTCTGAGGAATTTGTGGGCGCAGGTAAGGTTTCAATCGCTTCAATGGTATACGCATTATGATCTTACTGGCACAACATTTTCTTAGAATATTTCTTTTGTAACGGTATACAGAATGATTGAGTCGAGTCTGATGGTCACACCCTTGAGAGATGCAATAGAAGGTGTTATTCATTTATAGAAATATCTTTTTTTTCACAAATAATTCAAATTAATTCAAATCTCGCTTTTGGACATCGGTGCATTGTCGGTAGTTAAAACTATGTTCCTTATTCTGGAAACTGGAAAAGGCCTTACCATTGAGAGCTCCTCAATGAGTCTGACATAACCCAATGATCATTTCGATCAATTTCTCGCTACTTTTGGACATTTACTTCAGTTTTTGACAAACCTGGCCACGAATTGTTTTCAATTCTCTTTCTCGCTCTATCTGCTATTATTAAATCTTGTAAAAACGTATTTAAAAACCGTTCTTACATCTGATTATCTCACTGCCATAAATAGTTTAACTAATTTAAAAAATATCGTAGCTCTTACCCAACTTTAAATACATATACCGGGTATGCAAATATGAAACCGGAATTTTTGTATAGAAAATACACTTTCATTGTATGAAAACGATAAAAATATTTTATCTGAACTATTGCCCATCGCTAGCTACTCAGTTTTCCCACCTGTCTGACAATTTGTGGATGTCATGCCAAAAAAACTGTTGCTCTTTTGAGGCAAACCACTCATCGAGCCATTTTCGTAAGAAGTGAAGCGCTGCTCAGCAAATGCGTGTCCCATCGATACAAATAAACAGTAATCGGACGGAGTCAAGTTTGATGAGTAAGCCGCATGCGAAAGTCGCTTTTCACGCAAAGTTTGATTCAAATCGATCATTTGTTCTCGGTAGCCTTCAGTATAAGCGGTTTCACCATGTTTTAGCAGCTCATAATAGATCGCATCCTTCTGATCCCACCAAAAACAGAACATTGTCTTCCATCCATAGCGATTTCGCCTTGGAGTCGGTATCAATGGTTCACCTGGAGCTATCCATGATCTTTTACGCTTAGGATTCTCAAAATATACCCACTTTTCATCACCAGTGAAACTGGTCGCTGGCAACTGGCGAGCAACATTTTGCAAGTAGGTTTTCGGTTTTCTTGCTGTCTTTCATGCAGTTCATGTGGAACCTATTTTCCCATCTTCTGGATCTTTTCCAAGACTTTCAAAGGTATAGAAACGAATTTTCGTATTACATTTAATTGATCCGCGAGTTGTTGTTGCATTTGAGCGTCATTCTCATGCAACAATGCTTGCAATTCGCTGTCTTGTCCACGTCAAAATCGCCTTTATTGAATTATTTTAACCATTCAAAGTACTGTGATCTACCAAGAGCATGCTCACCGTAAGTTTCGATAAGCATTCAATGCGATTCTGCAGCAGTTTTCTTCGAATGGCAACAGAAAAGCAATGCTCTCCGCAAATCGTAGTTTCCAGGCACAAAATTCGACATGTTCAACGCTTTTATAAACTATGCTGTTGTATGCATGTCAATAAAGAAATAGCGCCAATGACGCGTTTTGACAGTAACTACATTGAGAGCTAGGGCCATTTATGGGCAAATTCCGGTTTCATATTTAAAGCCTGGTAAAGGGTAATTTTTTTTAAACGACGTTCAAAGATAGTATTGTTAATTACATAAAGATTAAACCAGTCACCTGTTATATTGAAAGACTATGTATTTTTATATTTTATCATTTTTAATAAGGTCGAATACCTAAATATACAACTAAAGACATCTGTATGAATACGAGTGAACTGAATGCCCACGACACATTACAAATTCTGAAGTAATTGATTTTTTTTATCAAGATTAAACATTCCAACCACGAGTCGCCACTGTAAGATTACACATTACCCATTAACACGCAGAACATTTGAGTGCGTTTGTATATATGGCAAAAATTAACTCATTTAGTCCAATACAGAACAGGATGATAACGTGATCTCAAAATATTAAAAAATTCGACTAGAAAATATCCGATTTTTTTTTGTACATTATCCATCAAAAGTGATCTTTAACGTTAACGTGTAGGAAATTGAAGACGTCCAAATGTAAATATTTGCATTTCAATACGGTATTCGGAACTTTTATGAACGATATAAACTTAGTTAAGAATCGTTAAGCAACAACGGCGCATTTTTAAATTTTGAAAATTTTTCACGCAGTTCAAGTGCGACAACTTAACAGCTCGATCGTACCGCCTATTTTGTCGAAGTAGTGATGTGAATTTCGATTGGATATCATTGAGGTGATTGTGGAATTTCTTTTAGTTAGAGAAAACATAATTAATTTTATATTTTAAAAAGGAGCCTCTTTCAGGCTTATGTCTTGATAATTAGTACAAATCAGTCCACATTAATCTTTGCTGTTTTGATTTCGGGCTTGTATTGTCCGGTACTGTTGCGATCCATGTCCAAGAGTCGTTCAAAATATTTTAGGCCTGGCAAAGAAAATTAGGGCTATTAAGATTTGTTTATTTTTCATCGAATTTAACTTGCAATTCAATACATTTAGACCAAGACGTTCCAACTTTTTAATCATCATCAGCTCATTTTAGTCCACTGCTAAACGTATGCCTCCTGTAAGTTTTTTAACAAATTCTTATCCTTAGCTGCTTGCATTCAGTTAGTCCCGATGCGCTTCAAGTCATCTGACCTTCTGATCGGGGGCCATTCTTCATGATATCTTGTCTTGGTCACTAGTACACTATATGTACTATTTTGTACCTTGTTCATCTATCATCGATCATTCTAGCAATGTGTCCCACCCAGTCCTACTTCATAGTATCATCCTCGAGCCCTGGAACCTTAATTTTTCTCACTGTTTTTTTTTTGGAGGTTTCCGCTCCATACGTCCGTTACAGAACAGGAAAGACACACTGGTTAAACACTTTCCTTTTCAAACAGATGGGAAAAATCACTTTCAAGATGTTTCAAAGCTTCAATTCCGTTCTCTTTTATTACCCTCAGTATAAAGCGATTCTTCCTACTTTGCAAAATAAGCGATTGCTTCAGTTCGACCTCACCATTTGAAGCGAATTTTCGTCAGAGTCAAATCCGGCGAATACGGTGCATGTAGAAATATTTCGAAGCGTAGGTCTTAGAGTTTTCCATCGACAACCCGAGACATATTTGTAGGCGAATTATCGTGGTCGGAGAGCACTTTCTTTTTGGCAAGATGTGAACGTTTAGCCAGAAGAGCACCATTCAAGCCCAATATTTCCTGATGATGGTTCTGCCTTTTGCCAGGCAATCTATGAGCATCACACCACTAAAATCTCTGAATAATAATTACTTTTCCCGCAAATGTGACCGTTTTCGCTTTTTTTGGCGCACTCATCTTCTCCCATTAACTGTTTCAACTGCTGCTTCATCTTTGGCATATAATGGTGAATTCAAGTTTCATCTACTGCTAAAATAAAACTAAATGTCGAAAAAATTCGGGAGAATCGTCTTTGAATGAATCTAAACACAACACCGCACTCACCAAACAGAAAGCTCTTTCATACTAAAACATCATGCAAAGTGTAGTCGACCGGTCTATCAAGATGATTACAATGTCAACAAGCTCGTGTACCTGCAGTGGACAATCATATAATACCCAGTTTGTCGGTGGATACATTTTTGTGGCGATTTTATGAGTCGTTGCGGTTTTTGAGTATCCCTAACGCTCATCATCTTCAGTGGATGTACAATTACGTTTAAATTCAACAGTTCACTTTACTACCTTCGAAAACGAAGGGGAAGAACCTTTTAAAGTGGAATCTAACTCTTTTTCTATTTGATTTGTTTTGTAATTATTAATGGCTTTACTCGATCGCCACAAACCTGACTGTCAAAACAAAAACTGTCAATCATACTTGAAAAATGTCATAGTAATTTGTTCATACTGTCATCTCTTTATCAGATCGAGAGTTTTTTGAATGACTATCGCAAATACATGGTTACTTTCTTCGTTATACGTCAAATACATAATATTACTGAAGGAAAATCCGCTATGAAAGATCAACCGCTATAATATAACATATCTCATTGAATAAAACAATTTCCAAATAATAATTGTTTGAAGAAATTAATGATACATTTTTAATTAGTTATAAATAATGACCATTTCTAATAAAGTCAAATGTTTAAATAGCGTGAACTTAATAGTGAAAAGTCGTATTTTAAAAGCAATAATTCTAGTGCGCACTGTTTTACATTTCTAATTGGGACACACCTGAAAAAGGCGCGCTTGTTTGCCAGTCTTTACGATCTGACCCGAATAGCTTTTGCGCAAGGGTCGACACAACAACAATGCTCCAGGTCAAGGTTCGGATATCAGTCTTGGGCGTGTATGATTACGACGAAAAAAGGAAATTTACCAGACGGATCGCGTTTGCTTTTGGAAGAAAACAGATGTAGTAAAGTCGTGCAAAGCGGCGCTATCTGTCCTCCTTTGGCGTCGTTGTTCGTTTCGAACAAAATATTGAATATCTCAACATGTTTTTGTCTGCCCAACCCACAGCAGCCGTCACGCCATAGATAAAACTACGATAATGTTTCTCCTATGGGAGTATATTTTTACAAAGAAATGTGTTCCTTATTCCCTTCTCTGTACAGCTAAATACTCTAATTGTACGACTTGGCTTATTCAATCATTTTTCTAGAATAAATATTAAATAATGGACGTACTTAATTAGTGAATCGGTTAATAATGTCGATTTTGCTAAGAGATGGCGTTACTAATACATTCGTTAATGTAGACTAATGGTGTCTATGGTGTTTTGGAGGGTAAACATACACCATCAAAAGCCAGTTCATTACTAATTGTCATTGTGCAAAAAACATAGTTTTTTCTAGCTTTGAATATGTCGAATTATGTACCAAAAAAAGACGTTTTGCAAAGAAGTTTAATAACCTTCATTCATTTAAAGAAAACGGCAGCTGATAGATATGGATTATTGGTTGAAGCTTATGGTGAACAAATCTGCGAATGATCGTTTAAACGCTTTAAAAATGGTGGTTTTAATATAAAAGACAAGGAGCGTCCAGGACAGTCGAACAATTATCCATTATTAGATGAAGACTCAACTCATACCTTGAAACAATTGGCAGAAGCATTGGATGTTGTTCATAAGGAAGGCAAATAGGTTCCATATGAATTGAAGGAAAGCAACATTGAAAGGCGAAAACCACTTGTGAAATTTTGTTTGCTAGGCAGAAAAGAAAAGGTTTTTTGTATTGAGTTGTGACAGGTGATGCAAAGTGGATCTATTTGGTCAACCCAAAGCCTAAAAAATCATCAGTAGACCCAGGCCAGCCTTCAGCATCATAACCAATGCGCAATATTCTTGGAAAGAAGCCTTTGCTGTGTATTTGATGGGATAGTAGGGGAGCTATTAATTATAAATTGCTGAAACCTGGTGAAACGATTACTGGCGATCGAGACTGACAACAATTGATGAAATTGAATGGATCATTGAAGGATAAATGATCAGAATACGCGATAAAATAATTTTTCAACATAACAATGCTCGGCCCTATGTTGCAAAATATGTAAAAAAACAGGCCTATGGAAACAGTTTTTTGTTAATGGTCCAGGTTTTCACGTAGTTTATGACTTTCTCAAAATGCCGAGACTCGATTGAAGATGAATCTCGCAGCGGAAGGTCTTCAACTGTAAGAAGTGATGAAAATGTCCAGAGAATCCGGGATCTTGTGTGTTCTGATCGTCGGTTGAATTTGGATCACACGACTGTGCATCAAACTTTGAGCAATGAATTGGGAATTAGAAAATCTGCACGAAAATGGTTCCGAAAAACCTATTGCAAGTTAAAAAAACCGATTGCAAGATCAAACATGTCCTGACTTTTTGAAACAAAACTTGATAGCGTACTTTTGCTCGAAATTGACATCATTCATTTTCAGAACGCACTAGGAAAATCCGGTTCACAAAAAAAATGCTACGGATCATCAAGTGACTTTAGGGAGTTTAAACTCATACTGAAAACGAATCAGATGTTGACCTGTCTCCCATCTAAAGGGGAAGTCAACAGTGTTGCCAGCTCGAACACTAAGCCATCAGTTTAATTACTTTATTTACACACCTCGTAAGCTTAAATATAAGAGACTTATTGAAATTTACTAAAAATTAGTGATCGTCTAGTACACTTTTATTCACATTTGAGTATATTTCGCATTATTAACAATGTAATGCAATATAATGAATGTTTACAATTAATTTATATGTGTCGAACAGCAATAACTTCCGTTGATCTAAATAAACATACTAAGCAAAATTTGCATCTTACGTTCCTTATCTATCACCTATTACTAGACTAGCGGCTAGTAAAAATGCGATAAGTTATAACGCATGTCGCAGCAAATGTTTTCACTTAACGTTACAAGATAACACTATTCATCAAGCTTTAATGGTCCAAGTGCTCTTGTAGAGAATCATTTGATTCATTGCATATTTTGTTCATATAGCGAATAAACAAAGTATGATTTTAAATATAATTTGTTGCTTTAAATAATGCAAATAAAATGTTAATTGCCTATTTTTTAACCAGGTTGTAATTAAAATATTACTTTTGTTATTCATTCTTATAGTTTTTTATTACTTTATGTTGACGCACATTCTATTGAGTTTCTTGGATGTTTTATAACAGTAGATGAAAGATAGATTCAGTATCGCACATCAGAGGTAAAATAGCATTTCAAATAATGGGTGGAAACAGAAGAAAAGGCGCTAAAAAACCGAAAACGGTTCCACTTACAGGAAAACTCATGACTAAGAGTTTTTGGGATTTTCTTGGTGTAGTACTCATAGACTACCTGGAAAACGGTAGGACCACTATCCGGTATCGCACTGGGAAGTATTACGCTTCACTACTGAACCAATTGACGCCTGTAATTCACGCTAAACGTGTACGAGATGTGACTATTAAATAACGATACTGACGATGTAAAACATTTTTTTTTATTTCATACATATTTACTTATTATCACCTTCAATATACACCCCTCCTCTATCCCTACAAGGCTCCATGCGAATCTTCCATTGTTCGAAACAGTGCTGGAAGTCTTCTGCTGTCAGCTCCTTCAGAACGCGTGTCGCTTTCCCTTTTACAACTTCAACGGACTCAAATCTTGTTCCTTTTAATGCAGATTGCACCTTAGGAAATAGATAGAAGTCGCACGGCACAGGATCCGCTGATGGTCTAACACTGGGATGCTGTACTTGGCTAGAAACCTCTTGACAGACAATGCGGAATGAGCGGGCGCATTGTCTTGGTGGAGAACCCATGACTTGTCCTTTCACAATTCGGATTGTTTTTCATCATTGTTTCACGGAGTTCGGCAAGAACGTGAAGGTAGTAATGTTGATTGATAGTTTGATCTTCAGGAACCCAGTGAGATACACAATCCCATGAATATCGAAAAAAAAACATCATTGATTTGAATTTTGATTTGCTCTGATTTGGACTCTTTCAGTGAATGGATTGGCGTTTCGTTTCAGGATCATAAATAAAAAACCACGATTAGTCACATGTTTCGTGACATACACTTTTTGTCTATTAAAATTGTTATATGAAATTTGCCTTACCCATTCTTTGTCAATTCCTACAGTTTCAGCAATCGCACGAATACTTAACGACGGTCAGATCGAACCAGATTACCGATTTTTTATATTCGATATTCGATATTCGATATTGCCATTCGTATTTGAACTGGAAGTGCAACCCGGGCGTGGATCATCTTCAACGTCTTCTCGGCCATTTTGAAAACGCTTAAACGACTCAAAAACATGGGCACGTGATAAACATTCATTGCCATACACTTCTTTTAATAAATTATAAGTTTCAGTTGCAGTTTTTCCAAGTTTCAAGTGACATTTCACAACGATTCGTTGCTCTATTGTTGCACTTAACATTTTTCCGGCGAAACAAAAAAATAACTCCAAAACTGGGTCCACATCAATATAAATTTGCAATGTAGATGCTCTGACATACGAAGTCACACACAAATATTGTCGCCGTACAGCACGCACATGAACCATCTGTTGTCCACCAGATAATTCAAATAAATTGTTCCAGTAAATTCAAAATACACGCAAAATTATATTGGTGTGGATCCAGCTTAATGCGAATGAAGGCTGCGGTTATACGAATTAGTTTACAGAAGCGAGAGGTACTGCATTCGAAAGAGAAGCCTTCACGCTAAACAGCTGTTGGTCGCTGGCGTTTGGCGCATGCGTTTTTCTTCTTTAGGAGCGTCAGTCTCGTTATTTAATAGACACAGCTCGTATATCTTGGGGATGTTACTGCAAAACTCCATTATCTACGTTTTCGAAGTACTTCTACATATACCATATTAGCCGGATTTGACTCCCAGCTCTCTCAGTGACAAAAAGCGCTTCTAACTTTTTATTTTGCCAAGTTGGACAAATTGCATTACACTGAGGGTATTAAAAAGTTGGAACAACGTTGGTTTAAATTTGGTCTAAATTTTTGCACTTAGAACCAAAATAAACTATTGTGTTTTATTTGCTAGGTTGAAAACTTTGAACAACCCTCGTAAGGTATTTCATCACTCGGTTTTCTTTATATTGATATAGAATGTGGTGATATAGACTGTTTTAACTGCCGTGTACTACTATCAAGGTCCTTCACTGTCATGTACTACTGTGTTTAGTTGAATTTCATTAAACTAAAAATAACTGGTCATCATCGATGAAGTCATATTAATCACATCTAAACAAAAAAAGTATTCAAGGAATTAATTTTCTGCCAAAAAAACATCACGATATTACCACGAACTATGTATAATTTATATTGGAGTGTTTTATCACATTTCTTTCGGGTTTCTTGTTCACCTGACACTACATACATTTTTCTTCAAAAGTGAAGCAAAAAAACTCCTCGATTACATTTCATGTCACGCAATATTTTTCCGCGAAATCTTCGGATCGAAGGAAACTTCGTTCCCACATGGCGGGAAAAATCGATAAATGTTGCTGCGCGACTCTATCGCCACAAACGATAGGCTAGTCGCCATTTTTCCACGTTATGAAACACCCCGGTCTAGGTTTAATCAAAGATAGTTTGCTGTTATTATCCCTGATTAGACGACACGAGTATTCATTGATAGGAGGTTGGAATGCCCCTGTTGGGGCCTTGCTCGTGATTCCGAGGAGGAGAATGTACGATTGGATGAAGGCTCGTTTCGAGGTTCGTGACAATTGTTGTTTCGAGCTGTGCACTGTAACAGTTACTTTAATCCATCGCTAATCATAATTATGTTTCATTTTTATCTAATTTTTCTTTGTTGTCTTAGCTTTTATTCATTCAAAAGCGCTGCTTTATTATCTGTCAAAAATAGTATTTGTTTTTTCTAAGTTGTAGATTATTCTAGGTAAGAAGATTATGAGACGATTATATCGTCTCAAATAAATATTAAGTTATTATTTCACCCAATTGTTAATAATTCTTTATCTGTCTTGTCATAAAGCTTGACTGAGTGATATGGAGCAAGTCTTTTGTAGAAAATTAAAGGTATTCTTGGTAGCAGTGATATTTTCTAGACGACCAATACTTTTTCATACTATTTTATATCATCACAAATTCACTTAACCAGCTAATTATAAGCCAAATTTAATTTGCTGTTAAAACTCAATTAGTATCAGTGAAAATACTCAGTTTGCTTGTCAAAGGTAATATTTTGGATTTAATATGTTTAATCAGATACGCTGTTTTATATTAATATTGACAGAGTCGGAATGCTTACGCTTCATTTTCTTACTTCTATCCTTCATCTTCTTAGTTTTTAATTCGAATATATTTTCTGTTTTGTTATATATCAGATGTACGAATGCTTCAATGTTGTATATTATTTTTTACTAATTTTGTCTCGTTTTCACCGATTCGCTCTTATATCTTATACTATTACTGTTGTTCTGGAATTCTCGACGTTTGTGATACACTGTTCTTCAATCGCCAGTTTGTTATGAATACAAGTTCATCATTCATTTAAGGATATCTCCCATCAAAAACTTTTCAAACTAAACCTAACCTAACTTATCTTGCGTGAAAATCTTTTTTCACCTGTTAGAAGAAATAGCCTGGCTCAACTCCTTATAAATAGCCCGATAATGATACCAGACATTGATACCAGAGAACAAGACCTTGATACCACGCATATCCATCTGTTAGTTATTACGAAAACACCAAGAAAGCGATTCGTTTCGGTAGCTATCGAAGAAAAAACATAACTCGTCTCAACGTGCATGTCAGTTACTGGAAAACAACATAGGGATTTGTTGGCAAGTCGCATGGGAAGGAAATCACTCTCTCTCTCTCTCCATATAGGATTATCATTTATTTATGTCGTTCTAGAATTTTCTGAATGTTAAACATCGATAAGAAAATGCCTTAGCTATTGTTGCCGAATCGAACGTTTTGGCCGGTTTCTAAAAAAAAATGCCACGATGTTATAACAATGGTTAAAGTAGAATTGATTAGAATGTACTTTTTATATACTAACTGGGCTATAAATTGCAAACCTCAAAAACGGCGTTTAATTTTAATTCTTTTATTAAAACTTAGGTACCATCGCAATTAGTAACCGATTAAAATTATTGAAAAAGATTATTGTTGTTCTATTGATTGGTACATTTTGGAATCGATTGAATTATGTGGTCTATTTCTTAAGGTACGTATCCCAAGCTACTTGTATTTTATGTTTTAAAGTCTTTAACCAACATATATAGCTTTACTACTTCTTGAATATAACATTGTGTTTTTATGTTTCCACTAATGAAGACTAGAGGTGACGAGAGTCGTTCTTTGAACGTTGGCCGGCATGTTTTTCTTACTTATCAGTCCAGTAATTTTCTAGTAGTCATTCTTTTTACACTTTGTTTCCACTTTTCTTTGTCCTTCCTTACCTTCCTTACCTTCCTTACCTTCTGTTTGCAATTTTATTGTTTGCTTAGCGAGTCTTGTTTCTATGATCTTATGATCCTGTTTCTTTGTAATATTCTAACTAATCTGCTTATTGCATTTATCTCAACAGCTTCTAATCTTTTTTATATTTTTTCACGAGTCTCCAATTTTTAGCTGCATATAGCAGGTATTATATATATTAAATAACATATGAACATTTAAACTATATAATAAATAATTGAAAAACTCAAAAAAACTGTAAAATCATCTAAAATAATTTCTTTTAATGTGCCTTTGAATCAGGAAATCTGGTTTTACACAACAATTGCATATTTCTTTACCAAATTTTATCAGAATTATTTTATATACCAAGGCTTGACCTTTATAAACACGATCTTGCTCATCTATTGACTGATATGGAACATCTTCCACAGCGATTCTCGTTACCAACACATCCTCTTCGCTCCGATTTTGGTGCTATTTAAAAATTCTAGTTCGTAACATGCAATCACCTTGAAAATATTTTTATTGTATTTCTATATATGAAATTGACTATTTCGTTTAAAAAATGGTATTGTTTTTATCCATATGAATTAATGAGAAATATTTACATTTTGCTAATATGCATATACAGTATTAAGGAATGTTTCTCAATAAGAACGTATTCGATAATAATCGTTATCTTGGATAAAATATTGGAAACAATGAGAGTGTTAAATAAATAGATTTTTTCACAAAAATAGAATATAATGTTATACATCAATTGTTTGTTTTGTAAAGCGGTGATCGCAAAAATGTTATTTAAATAACACGAATAACATTCATGTTAAGACTTGTTTGGTACGCGTAAATGTACGCCTTCGCATAATTGAAAAAAAAAATCGACGCTTTTATAGCACCGACTATCCGCATACCGTCGGAAACGAGTCTAAACCTTTTAAAAATGTGACATTACTACCCACCACTATCTAAGTTGTTGCGCAACTGTTTTTAAATAATTCCTATCAAATTAAATATATTATTTAATATTAGATTAAAAATTAAACAAAAAAATTATCCTTATCTAATATTATTTATTAATTGAACTTATTCCTTAATAAGAACTTGAACAATAATCATACAATTACTGCTAACATTTTATTTATAACCCTTAATTTATGTTTAAACGAAATAGCAAAAATATCATTACAGTGGTTTTCTCTGAATCATTATCATAATTATGCAACCATCATTGCTAAAATTAATCAAACACCCCTGCAAATATTAACAGCGGATTCTAAAGTCCACATGTTTCACAATCTGAATTTTAACGGAACTTTCGAAAGAAAAAACCACATTTATTCAATAAGGTCCCTTTTTTATAATAAATCGTTCAGAACAAGTCAGTACACATTTCAAAAAACTATTTCAAATTCTGCTTAGGTATTTTGTTCAGTATTAGCCATTTGAGAGTATTATTGTGTCTCAAAATGTAATACTAAAAGAAAAAAATCCAAATTCATCAAGTAATTTCCTGTAGAATATGCTCAATTTAAATTCAATATGTGTAAGTATACTTTTCTGAGGTAATAATCAGTCTGATTTTATGTCAGGTGTCTAATGAAAGGTTTTACGCAAAATACATCAGTGAAATAGTCTGCATAAACGTGGCACTTCAAAGGCAGATGGAGAAGCGTAAATATACTATTCTATACTATACTATTCTATTCTATACTATTCTATACTATACTATACTATACTATAAATTAGGACATTGCTGGACATTCTAGAGCATGGTTTAGTGTACAGATGTGTGAGATAAAAGGATTTTGTTCCACTAGCATCTACTGAATGTTTGGACAAAGTATACTACTATTTATAATTATTTTTCCAGTAGTATATTTAGATATTATTGAAAGTAATAATACATGAGATCTTCAACTTAATTCTCAGTTCCTAAGTTTCACCGACTGCAGAACTTATTCGAATTAGAACATTTTCCTCTAGTATAGTTAATTTAAAGCGTCATCTGTGCCTCAAAACTAGGTATAATGTACGAGCCTACTGAGTATATAACCTGAGAAATCAGTAGAAACGATTTCGTTCCAATGTACGAGCCTACTGAGTATATAACCTGAGAAATCAGTAGAAACGGTTTCGTTCCAAAACCAATATTTGAAGCACTGCTTTCTTTTCGCCTTTTAATTGAAAAAATGCTACGGAAACTCAGGACAATGATTTGTGATGCAGAATGTCCGAGAAGGCCAAAAAAGGTGCAGGATGATGAATTGGAAGCACTGCTGGAAGAAAATCGTTGTCGTACAATGCTAGAGCTCGGACAGGAACTTTGAGTAATACCTCAAGCCATTTCTAAACATTTAGGCAAGATAAGAAAAATTCAAAAGGAGTCTTTGGGTCGCCTATGAATTCATACCTAAGATTAAGAGTAACGCTTCGATGTTATTGTATCATTGCTCTACAAATTCAAGAAAAATAATTTCCCGCATAAGATTATCCATCTGTGAAGAAAAGTGGATCATCTATGATAATCCAAAGAGGCGAAAATCGTGGGTTAATCTCGGTAAGCCATCAACCAGTACGATAAAGCCAAATATTGACACCAAAAAGATGTTGCTATATATATATGTTGTGGTCAAAATAAGAGTGTGAAGTATCACTAAAAAATACTTATGTTATTTAATGTATCATTATTGCACAAATCGAAATATCTTATATTTTTATTAGTACAATGCCTTGTCATTTACCAGTTGAATATAATATTGGGGACATATGTTTATTTTATTTTATCAGGTTAATATTTCTTGACGATAATAAAAACTTTAGGTGACAAAAAAATAAGAGGGGCATTTAAATTTTTTGCTGTTCGTTCATTGTTATCGAAAATATTTTAATATCTTTGGTATACATTGTCCATGCATCCATACAGTTTTAAATGGTACTATGGGTCGCGCAAAGCGTTGTACTCCCGAAGAGAGACGTCCAATATTGCAGTTACGGAGTCAAAACAAAACTTATTTATTTCTCATGTTCTAAAGCGAGCTGAATGTGTTATTGCTAAAGTTTTAAAGGAGCAAAAATTAATAAAGATATCACCAGAAACCAGAGGTTGCCCAAGAAAAAGATTGATTGTATTGTACGAGAAGCGCGGAAACACCCATTTTCCACTTCGTTTGACATTAAACGGAAAATGGGTGTACAAATCAGTACACGGATAATTCGTAGACGATTGGTAGAGATGGATCTTCGTGGAAGAGTTGCAAGAAAGGTAGCACATTTAAGTAAAAAAATATTCATCATAGATTAAGTTTTGCCAGATTTAACTTAAATGAAAACTACAGCCATAATTGAAAGCATATTTTACTTATTGATGAAACAAAAATAAATCTCTTTGGATCAGATGGGAAATGGTACGTTAGGCGAATGAAGAACTAAATCCGCGAAATGCATTAGAGACACTAAAGCATGGAGGAGGAAATATTAAACTGTGAGGTTGCTTTTCCTATAATGGTATAGGTCCACTATATAGGATCAAAGATACCGTGACCAAATAAACCTACATGGAAATATTGGAAAACATTTTGCTTTTTTATGCCGAAATGAATATGCCACTAAAATATACCTCTACCTACTACCAGTAGAACAATGATCCGAAACATACCGTGAAAGTTGTGAAACGATGGTTTCTCGCAATAAGATTGAAGTGTTGGCCCTGGCCGTTGCAATCTCCGGATTTAAATCCGGAAAATAAATAAATTAATTAATAAATTAAAAAGACATTGCTAATAAAAAAAAACATCTAACAAAAATATGTTGTGGGAAGAAGTCAAGAAAACTTGGTATTCTATACCGGTTGAAACTTGTCAGAAGTTAATAGACTCTATTCCACGAAGGTGCTCTACCAAATACTAATATTTTATATTTATTAAGTTTGTTATTAAGCATTAGTTTTCACAATTTAAGGCTATAAGTGATATACTATTATTTTTTGACCAGAAAAAAGCACATATTGTTTGATAGTTGTAGTAACATTTGTAACACTAGGATAATGTTTTGTTTTATTAATATTTTTTGAATCAGGACACATTACGCAACGTTAATAATATTATAATAATTCCGTAATAAATTCGTTATACACATTAAAATAAAATGTCTATATTAAGCATTCATACTCTTATTATTTTGATGTTTATTATATATAATTTATTATGTTTTTTCGTCAAAGTGAGAGTCGATTTGTAACTCTTCCAATTTCTACGCGATGTTGAATCGTGTATCTTTCCATGAGTGACATTTACCTTTCAACACTTTCACAGTTTTATTGGAAAACTCTTTGTTTCTACATTACAAAACTTAAAAAAAAAAGAAGCGTCATTTTAAAAAGAACTAATATGTGCGCACGAATTTGTGATGCAGTCTATATGATCTCATAATATCTTATCCTTTGTAACTGTTTGTATTTTGGAATTGTTTAGAGTTGTTTTGGAATTGTTTGCACACATTTCGATTTTATTAAAATAAACAAAGACATTTAAATTAAACCACACGGTTCAATGATTCATTGGACTGAATTAAAAATAATACTACAAATCCACGCATGCTAATAATTAATTGTTGTAAACCGATAACGACAAATTATCGATATATAAAAAAACACTCACCACTAATTTATCCTATAGTCTGCAATGTCGAAAAACGACTCAATTTGTTTATATGATTCAGTTTAATTTGTCGAATCTCTTACGCGTAAAGTGACCGTTTGACGCCGTTACGAGATAAACCGAAACATTGTGTGGCATACAGCCAAAAACGACAAACCGATTTTTTTCACGAGAGTATTTTCAGTAGGTGAAGCACGCGAATCTAGCACGCACCGACCTTTTCTGTTTCTTCCAACGACAGTAATTCATTCGCAATTCTAACATTATCGTATATCTAACGGGTAGTGAACTAAACTGGACTTATGTCGTACGGTGTAAAGATGTCAGCCCCTTGGCCAGTAAAAAGGGGCGCCTTTAAAAGTGTGGATTTCAATGAAGAGCCAAAACCAATCCTGGTGACAAATATAAATACTCCTGTCAAACGGAGAGTCAATTATTCTCCAAAAAAAGTAATAAAATATTGTTAAGTTACGTTGATTTTGATATTTCTAGTTATGCTGGCTATTTGTAATTTTCCTTTTAAACACATGTAATGAACTAATTAAACCATTTTCATCAATAACTATCATTATTTAATATTAAACGTTGAAAAATAACTACTATAATATTGTAAATGGTGTATTAAATTTGGGCACTTACTCATTTAAAGATAAATGTTTTCTAACGGGCAAATTGCCAGTTATTTTTTAATTTTTTCTTGTTTTGTTTGACTTTTGATTTTCAAAAAATAACCGTTCTCAAGGTCCACTAAACTACTAAATTATTCATATTCTGTTATTAATCTTAAATAATTCCTAGTTCGAAAATGCTTGTGTTACTTAGGTCGTCCTAAATGGTTCAAAAATTGAGCAATTTTTATGGTTGAGACATTTTGTTATTACCAATAGTAAATTTTTACTTTTTTGACAAAGATCAAAAGGACGAATGCCGTTTATATAGTGCTTAAAAAAATTCGGAAATGTGTAATAATGTGTGAATATTTACGATTTTAAAATGTGGTCTGACTCATCAGCAAATCATCCAACGTGTTCATTCAGTTTTCTGTTAAAAAAACACAATTTCGTTTTTGTGAAGTTCGTTCATCAACATATGTTGTGCAAGAAACATCGCATGCTGTTAAAAGAAACACAAAGATAAGCTAAAAAAACTTAAATTTTGTATACAGCATCTTTGTGACGATTTTGTTGTTCATAACCGTTTCTCAGGGTGTTTCCTCTTCCGCAGATGTACTATTGGGTTTAAAGTCAACAGCCCACGTTTTTTTTTCGTTGAAAACGAAGGAGAATAGAATATTTCTTTAAAATCGAATCTAACTGTTGTATATGCCCATCAAAATTAAATTCCAAAAACAATCTACTTTATATTAGTTTGAACTTTTTTATCCATTTTTCAAAAAATATCAAAACTATATTCGATTGCCACAAACAAGTAGCTAAAAGCACGCTTTTGAAGCTTCGCGATACATATTTCATATTTGACAGGCTAGCGAATCATATTTGACAAATATGAGCATTTGGTAATATCTGCGTCATCTCTGTGCCAGGCTGAGAACTTTTCGAACGACCCTCTTATACCAATCCAGAAGGTATCTGGTTTTAATGGACTTTTGTACAGGTTTTAATTGCGCCATAGCATTACGATCTTCAATAAAAGACTAAGTAACTTAATTCGTAATATAAAACAATATTTTTACTGTATCTATTTCTAATAGTAATGTAATTTTTTTGCCCACTTAGTACTTTATTTTATTACTGATCGATTAATTAAAGAATGTTAATGAATGCTGTCAATATTAAATTAACAAATTATTTTTTCTTATCAAATTAAACAACAATAGTTCAAGAAATAATCTACGATAATCAGTTCCATAAAAAAAGAAAATATTAATAATTGGAATAGCCGATAACCTTTGAACGTCGTCACCAAGTTGAAAACAAATAACACCATACCAGTTTATGCTCTTAGTTTCGGTAATTTGGAATACTAATTTTTTCTTTCTAACCGAAATGTTTTGTTGTATTTGCAGGAAGCTCGGAGTTTAAAAGCAGGCGACGTCAGCCAACAGGAATCAAAGAACCTTGCACACACCAATCTGAAACTCACCTCGGACACATTTAGTACCGAAAAATCCGCAACAGAATCTCAACAACAACGACAAACCATCACGGCAAGCGGTATCTACAACAAAGAACAGCATAGTAGATCTAGTAGCACGGCCGTATATTCTTCATCTACCAAAGGGACATCGGCAAAAATGCTAACTCAGGTAATATAAAAAATCAAATTAATTTTAACAATGTTATCATTTTTTAAACATATAGTCCATGTATGGTGATATGGCCATATCACGACATATGGTAATATTCGTGTAGATATAAACTTGCTTCTGTCTTAAAGGAAGGTCTACATCCCTGACTTCCAAAATAAGTTTTTTATACATAGAAAATTGCAATTTTTTTACAGTATGTAAAATATTTAATCATTAAATATTTAATAAGCGATCGATATATGTTTAAAACATAACTCAAAATATATTAAAACTCAAGTTGTTTATGTGTATATCAAAAAACCAAAGACATATTTCATTTCGAGATTGTTAAACTATAAGTGGACAAGGAACCACTATATTAGACCACTAAAATGTTTATATTATTAGAACAGGAAACATAATCTTTAGTTTCACAAATTTTCGTACTATATATATTATTCTGCCCTCTGTTAATATATTAGATATATCCATTAGTTGATGTTTTTTTGAATTGGATTAAATCATCACTTGATGATGCTAATATAGTTACGAAACTTGTCGAAAAATGAACAATAAGTGATTTGGTGTTTAGTGGCAAATCTCTTTGAATTGAGGATTTCACTCCAAAAGTTCCAATAGAAGAGGTGATCCATCGTTATTAACAATATTCGCCTATCTTTTTGACAAACTTTCTATTCTCTTATTGTAAAATAAGGGTGATTTTGAAGTGAAATATTCTTCGCATGCAGTTTTGATAGCTGTCATAGTAGTATTTTTTCCACCAATAAAATGTTATATAGATCTGAAAAGATGATAGAAAGTTCGATGGGTGAGAAAATACTTCCCACCCTAATTCTTTGATTTTTTCTTGGATGACTCTGGCACTATCTGGCTTTTGTATTGACATTAATTACCCTTGGACGTTTTCAAACTGAGCACAATTATAGTTTCAGTAGGATTCAGAAGTTCATAGTGAACAGTTCCTGTAAAATCTCACTATACTGACAGTAAGATTTTTTAGGGTGAAAATCTGGTTTTGGAGTCGGTAAAGGTAGTTGTCTTAGTAGAATCACCATTGGTTTTTCTTATGTAGATTCAACAATCTATATAAGAAACAACTACTATACAACTATCGAATCCACTTTTCATCTCCAGTAACAACTGGTTGAAGAATATGATCTCTGCTTAACCTGAAAAAAAGTGGACTGCAGATAGTTACACTTTTTCAGTTTAAAACACTTGAATTGAGCTAGTTGAAGTTGATATGACTCCGATATTCCTTCTCTTTGCACCTTGTTCAGTTGTTTTAAACACCATTGTATTAAAGACCATGTGGTTTTAACCTTTATGGTTAATTCCTGAATGGTTTGGCACTAGGATAGATAGTATTAATGGCATTTGTGGCATTGTTATGCTTTCAAAATTCATAAAGTATCAAATATCTAATATGACACTATCCACACCTTGCTCTTCCATTCTTATAAGGTTCAATTAATTTTTTTTCAAAAATTAACATAATCATACTAAATATCAATATATATATATATATATATATATATATATATATATATATATATATATATATATATATATATATATATATATATATATATATATATATATATAGAATATAGATTATGTTATATTAAGTTAAATTATTGTCAGTAGATGGAGTCTTGATATATGCTCAAACTGCAAGTAACATCATCTAAACGGAACATTTTTTTGTTATAGCTTCACGAACTAATAAATGGGAATCCAACAGATGAGATATTGGACACATCATTAGATGATTTGGAACAGTTGTCCGCCGGTTCTAATTATTCTGACGTCGAACGAGCAATCCATAAATACACAACATATCTCGACAAATCGGTGAAATGTATTCAAGAGGCCGAACATAATCCCAAGGCGCCAGAAATACTAAACAAGATGAACGACGTTATTAGAAAGGCATGGGCAGTTCCTACTTACGGACATGAATTAGGTTACACTTTGTGCAATGCCTTACGAAAATGCGGTGGTTTGGAATTGCTTCTGAATAATTGCACAAACACTAATGATGACTTGCAATTTAATAGTGCAAAACTATTAGAACAGTGTTTAACAACCGAAAATAGAGATTACGTTGTAGAACACGGACTGGACAAAGTCGTAAAAGTTGCATGCGTGTGCATTAGAAACACCAACTCAGTGGATCATTCTAGAGTAGGCACCGGCATTTTGGAACATCTGTTCAAACATAGTGAAGAAACTTGTAGCGACGTCGTAAAGCTGGGAGGTTTAGATGCTCTGTTATTTGAAATTAGGAAAAAGGATGTAGAGACATTACGACATTGTGCCGGTGCTTTAGCAAACTTGAGCCTTTATGGGGGAGCCGAAAATCAAGAAACCATGATCGAAAGAAACGTACAAATGTGGTTATTCCCCCTAGCTTTTCATAATGATGATAATATCAAGTATTACGCCTGTCTTGCCATAACCGTACTAGTAGCGAATGCTGAAATCGAAGCTGTAGTTATCCAGTCTGGAACTTTAGACCTTGTTGAACCCTTCGTCACTCTTCATAATCCTTCACAATTCGCCAGATCGAACCTAGCCCACGCCCATGGCCAAAGTAAAACCTGGCTAAAACGACTTGTACCAGTATTGAGTTCAAAACGGGAAGAAGCTCGTAACCTTGCTGCTTTCCATTTCTGCATGGAAGCCGGTATCAAAAGGCAGCAAGGAAATACAAATATTTTCCAAGAAATAGGAGCTGTTGAAGCTTTAAAGAAAGTAGCCAGCTGCCCAAACGCTGTGGCCTCTAAATATGCAGCTCAAGCTTTGAGGCTAATTGGGGAAGAAGTTCCTCATAAGCTCAGTCAACAAGTTCCATTATGGTCCTCAGAAGATGTGGAACAGTGGGTTCGACAAATAGGTTTCTCTGAAATAGTAGCCAGCTTTGTAGAAAGCAGAGTTGACGGAGATTTATTACTTCAGTTAACTGAAGATAATTTAAAAGACGATATTGGTCTTACAAACGGAATCAAACGAAAGAGGTAAGAATATAAGTAAATATACAATAAAATATATTGCAATTAATTATTTTCATTGGTATAGATTCACTAGAGAACTTCAAAAACTGAAACGAATGGCAGACTATACTTCTCGAGATTCTGCGAACATCAACAACTTCCTACAATCATTAGGACCAGAATTTTCAATATACACTTACAGTTTACTAAATGCAGGCATCGAAACCAAAGATGCCTTGAGAAATATTTCAGAAGACCAGCTACTTAATGAAGGCGGTATTCAAAATTCAATTCACAGATATCGAATAATGGAAGGTATCAGACAATTAGAGAATCGAATAGGAAGTGATCTAAGCGATGACAACCCTGATAAATCGCTAGATGTTTTCGTCAGTTACCGAAGGTCAAATGGATCGCAACTTGCCAGTCTCCTTAAAGTTCATCTACAACTGAGAGGTTTCAGCGTGTTCATTGACGTCGAAAGATTGGAAGCTGGGAAATTTGACAACAATTTGTTACAAAGCATACAAAAAGCCAAACACTTCTTATTGGTATTAACACCGAATGCCTTAGAGAGGTGTAAGGATGACCATGATAAAAAAGACTGGGTGCATAGGGTATGTTTCGGGTACTATCTTCGGAGTGGTTTATTATTAAATATTTTTTGTTTTATAGGAAATTGTAGCAGCCCTATCAGCAAGTTGTAACATAATCCCGATAATTGATAATTTTACATTCCCCGAACCTGACGAACTTCCCGAGGATATGAGACAAATTTGTCATTTTAATGCCGTAAGATGGATTCATGATTATCAAGACGCCTGCGTGGACAAACTTGAGAGGTATGTATATTTCGTTATTTACTTAAGTGGTGTTGAGCTTTTGCATATATGTAAATAATTGGAAATTATTACTAAAATATATATTTCATTGATTCAGTCTATGTCAATTTATCAGATTGATGTGTTCCTTTCCTCGCATTCAAAAATGAAAAGTAAATAGCAAATAAACACTAATAAAACATCTTCAAAATACGGAGGTCGTTCGAAAAGTTCTCAGCTTGACACAGACGCGACAAGTATGATCAAATGACTATGATATTTGTCAAGTATGATTCGCTAGATGGCGTGCTGGGAAATATTAAATGAGTGCGTCAATTGTTCATTTGTGGTGACCGAATTTTCACATTTTTTCAAAAGTGGATAAAAATCGATGTTTGAGTTGTTATAACAAACCTTGTATCATTGGGTTTAACCCCAATGGAAAAAATGAGCTGCTGACTTTAAACGTTATACATTCATCGAAGATGACTAGAAAGTCAACTAGAAACTAGGACGACTGGAAAGTGCTATAGCCGAAAAAATTGTCATAAAAATCAACAATGTATTGAATAATCGCTGAGGGAAGGTATTTGGAGCTTGCCAACATTGTAAACATGTGCCCACTACATTTTACACGCTGTTGGTGTGATGTTTTTAGATTCTTCGACATTTTATATCAGTTGATGAGACTTGTATTCGCCATTCCACGCCAGAGATTAAGCAGCAGTCCAAACAGGGGGTGGGAGTAGATGAAAGTGCGCCAACGAAAAATACGAAAACGGTTCCACCTTCAGGAAGTCATGGCTACTGTTTTCGGAGATTCCTGTGATGTAAAAGGCAGGACCATCAAGCATTACGCTTCACTACTATATCTATTCATACTAAACCATCCGACCATCGGTCCTTTGTTGCTGCAAAACTGCATGGCCTACGCTTCGAAGTGCATATTCATCAGTTTAGATCGCAATTACTTCATCCCAAACATGAAGAACTTACTCGATGAATGAAGATTCACTTCAAATGATGAGATTAAAACTGACACGAACGTTGGAATGACGTTGATCTAAATATATTGAACTGTAAAGTAACAGTTGAAAATAGACTAAATTTTCTCAACAATCTTGGGTTTTCTTTGTCAGGTCGAGAATTTTTCGAACGACTCTCTTACGATACGTTTTTCTTGTTCAAACTGCAAACAAACTGAATCAATGAAATAATTTAATCATTTAAAAATAGATCAAATTATTGTTGATTTGGGTGTTCAAACTAACTCGATGCCTTTATATTTCATACCTTATAACACGTTTTAAAACTAAACATTTTCTCACCCTTTTGCAATTTAAAACTATATTCTACTAAATTACCAAATAAATATTCATATTATGTAACTCTTTTTAACAACTTTGCTCTATAACAAAAACCACATGCAATATTTTTACAATTCGTTGACTACATAGCAATTATATGTTCAAATGGAATAATGAATATATTAGAAACTTTTTCAAATGCTGTAACCATTTATATCATTGAAATTTTTAGTTTTCGGAACAGAAAATAACGGTGGTGATTAAAGTAAAAAATTATCAGATGACGTTGTCTTAGAGATATTCATCGTCCAAGAATATGTTTTCCTTGATCAACACTACGTCTAATCAGTTTTGATGATATTTTCTACAAATTGATAGATGGAACGATTGGTTCTGATTATGTTCTAAGCTTAATTATATCGACATATTTGTGTTCATCTGCAAGTAAATCAATATTGAGCGAACAAACGTTCGTTTAAATAGCCACATAATTGTTGATGAAGTCCTGGAGACTTTGAGCTCCTCTAACAACATCCAACAAGTCACATATTGTTGCTTGATTAATACTTACGCCTAGTCAATGTTATTGTTCTTAGACGATAGCTTCTGTTGACTCCTTTTATAATCATTTTCGACTCGCGCATAACCAGGTTTGATTTCTTTTATCAATTTAAACATTTCGGTAGAGATTTACCATAATGTTTTACCACTTCATGTCATTTGCAGGATTGTTATAGACTGATATCTCTACTCGATTTAACTTAAGAGATGAAAAGTTTGACTTTTTAGACATCTGTGTATACTTTCTCAAAGTGTACAACATAATTTCAAATCAACATTGAATACCATACGTAGTTTGTCTAATCCATGAAATATTTTAGTTTTTCGATTAAATATCAACCAAAGCAAAAAACACTACCCTAACAGAAATTTGCATAACAACCAGAGTTATTAACTATATTTCATCTTCTATATCATTAAATTGTGGGTAAAATTTTGAAGAAGGGCAACAACACCTTGACTGATGGTGAATCAACCATCAAAAATAATAAGTTATTAATTGGCTATGGCACCGACTTAATTTATACACCTAATATATAAAATGTTTGAAAGGTCACTGTAAATATTTTAACATATGATAGAACACAACATTTAGAGATAATATAGATATAATTACCACAGTCTTGCTTTTGAAACCTTCTGTTATGATTATTGATCTGTATTTTATTTCTCAAATGTGTCATTATCTCGTAGAATACGTTTACCGAAAGTTAAACGGTTAGTTAAAGTCCGAAAATGCATTCAAATAGGCATAAATAGGCATATTAAAGAGTTTTCCAATAAGAGTGTCAGAACTTAAAGCGGCAACACTGTTTGAAATGTAAATGTCACTCATAGACTTCTGAGTTCCATACATTGTGCAAATTCATCATGGAAAGACACACGATTCAACAGCGTCTATAAATTGGAAGTTGGAAACCTTAAATTGAAAGGCAAATATTAATCTTTTCCGACGAAGGGCACTTCTGGGTCAACGGGTTTTTAAATTGCAGTTGCATAACAGCAGGATTTGCCGCTGAAATTCCTCAACTGATTTAGGGCCGGTTCTACAATGCAAGAATCTACCAGGTATGAGCTATACTCGGAATAAAATTTGAATCTGGATCTGATCTGGAATTTGAAATGAAATTTTGATTGGGAGTTTGTTCCAAGTATAGCTTATACCTGGTAAATACTTGCATTGCAGAATCGGCCCTTAGGAGATATTTCCTCATCCCCAGAACATCACTGGTTGGTACGGTTTTTGGACTGAAGCAGTGAAAGGGGCGTATTTTTTTGAAGACGATGATGGAAATCATGTTACTTTAATGGTGAACGTGAATATCTTTGGCGTGAACTGATAAATATGGATATAAAAATGTTTTCTTTCAACAAGACGATGTGACTTGTCACAAATCTCGCCAGATAATCTATTTATTGCAAGAAAAGTGTCAAGGACGCGATATTTCGCGAAATGGTAATGTCAACTGTCTACCAAGATCATGAGATCTCATATCCTTGGAATATTTTTTGTGGGGATACATTAAATCTCTGGTTTACAGAAATAAACTTCAAACAATTCTTCATCTTAAACGAAACATTCAGGTCGCCATTGAAAATATTCCACACGATACGTGTAAAATACTAATCAATAATTGGGTCTCCAAAATGCATTCCACCAGAGGAAGTCAAGAGGGACATTTGAAGGATCTTAATTTTCAGAATATAATGCCATTATTTGTTCTTCGATATGAAATTAAAATTACCAGCTTATCTCTTGTAGTTATGATTGTGCCGTACTTTAAAGTTCTGATACTCTTATTGAATAACCCTTTACTTAAAAAAGGTTACAATTATAGCATATAATGATTTTTAGGAAAATTATATAACATCATGTTCATTAATACATACCATCGGCTGTGTAAAAAAAAAGTAGTTTATAGTATAGAGAAACTGAAATTGGGAAGGGTCGTAATTCAGAATGTTAAGAATACATATAATTTATATGTATGAAAAGTAACTCAAAACCTTAATTGGTCTATATGGGCAATATCATACATACAGGCACCTCATACATGATGCGAATAAAATATCCTTTCCACTATATTCGATTACAAGGTTTTGAACTGATGAATATTGTTTGTTAATATAATGTTGGCTTTCATAATATCCATTACTCGGTAGACAAAAAAGAAACTTGAACCATTTTTGGTAATCGCTTCCAAAATAGTGGTCGAAACGTGTTGCATGTACAAAATCGTGTCGAAATATTTTCTTTTCATTGACAGTTTCCATTTTAG
Source organism: Cosmopolites sordidus (assembly GCA_031761425.1). NCBI lineage: Eukaryota > Metazoa > Arthropoda > Insecta > Coleoptera > Curculionidae > Cosmopolites > Cosmopolites sordidus. The sequence goes on from JARFXV010001130.1 coordinate 239,098, forward strand.
GGCTACATATATGTCGCACGAAGCTAAATCATATAAATATGGGGGATGACCGAGCTCTACGATACCCTGTTGTAACTAAGAATTCGTGGTCCTGTCACTCCAACAGTCCAAAATCCGCACCAAACAGTGACTTTTTGAGGATATGGAGGTTCCTCCTAAATCAGTTCACCTAAAACAGTATTATTTTGCGCGCTGGATTATTGTCGTATAAGAAAGACCATGTCACTTGTTTTCGCTACTCGGGTCAGGGTGAACTCCTGAGTACACTAGTGAGTACACACAACGATTATATCGAAGAATTTCACCCACTTTTTCGATGTTTTCTTCAATTCGAACTGTTACTAATACTTACCATCGGCTGTGTAAAACGGAAAGTTTACAACATAGTGGAACTGGAATTAGCAGGGCTGGTAACCCAGATATTAGATCTTGTCTTTGCAACTTACCAAAAACGTTTTTACAACTGATTGTTTCATTGTATCATAAACAGTTCCTTGTTTTTTTCGACCGTGCCTTTTAAAAGCAAATTAATAAATTCATTCAAAGATAGATGTGAAAATTCAAACAGTTTGTCCATTGGACATATTGTATAATCATTTGTTAAATTACCGGGAGGTTGGTATTTCCTGAAATCCAGCGACTGGGAGGTCGAAATTCAGCGTCGCTTGTTTTTACTTAGTACTTGGATGGGTGACCCACCGCGGGGAGACCAGGCCCGCTCGAGCAGGCTATATTTTAACAGACCAGAGTGTAAAATTCGATAAGAAATCACTCCTTAGACACACCAGTTCGAGGCTGAGTAAGACCAGCTGCTTTCTGACAGATCTTCCTTCAATGCTTCAACTACCACAAGCCAGTTGGTAGGCTACTTGAGAGACTTACGGTTAAGAACAAAAAGCAAGGGTTGATAACCCGATGGGGCTGTTGACCGGGGTTAACCAATTGCTAATAACCGTGGATCAAAACTCACATTAAGCTGCAATAAAAATTGTTAAATAATACGCGTCTGTTGACCCGTCTCTAGCTTAAATAAATTATCTTACTAACTTGTTAAATTAGTTAGATGTAATGCATACATATGTTGACAGTTACAATGTTTGACGGAGAACAATTATACAGCATTTTGTTACAGTATACAACATAGAGTTTTCTTTTTTTTTTCAAAAAAAAAACACAATTTGTTATAATTTTAACCTTTTCGATCATCCGACGTCCATTCTAATGTAAACTGGCACCAGGAAAAAATACATGATCAATAATTATAAAGCTTGTTATTATGTTATTAGCGTATAACTACGAATTTTTGAATAAATTCTTTGTGCGAGAACAAGTGTGGCGTCATAGAATTTAAATGATATCTGTGATAGAAGAACTGTGTTAAACGATTTTCATGGATCTTTCAAACTTATTTTTTTTTGCTCACAACAATTATTTCTTTCTTTGGTGTAAAAATACTAACAAAGCACAAAAATTCGAAGCATCAGCTAAAACGTGGTATTTTTTCAGATTTGTCACTGGAGCAGCAAACGTCAGTGACTCTTTAACTACCTGCTAATAATAATGCTAAATATAAAGTATAGCCTAGTTATAGTAATGCATGTTTTTTTAACTACTTTATTTGTGTTGATGCTTTTCTCATTAGCAGTAAAGTAGTTGAACACAATATTGGTAATACAAAATATTTTATATCTTGTATAATATTCAATATTATTAGATATGTCTACTTTATACATTATTTAGTACTGTATCTAAAATGAATATCAAACGCATTCTCTTATTGCATGCTGCACAATTATCTCTTAAGGTGAGTAAATTTGAAAAAAAACTAATACTTAACATTTAGTTGCATAAAAACATGTATTACTAACTATTCTTAATTAATTTCAAGCATGTGTCATACATTCATTTACTCATTCAAATATTTACAACTTCTAGTCAATTAATAAATATCTGATAATTTTTTTCAGATTCATGCGAGGCGAACTGAATACTAAAGGTAACGATAGTAGTTTGATGCGAATTGGGTTTAGTAAGGGAGATATTACCCCCGGAACACCATCTAATCCTGCATTAGTCAGACAACCACCCAGTTATCAACGAATGCATAGTAATGATTCAGGTAGTGGAAAAGGATCGGACAAAGATATCAACGGGAGTGGAGTTATAAGGGATTGACTAGATGGCCCCACAGCCTCGGTTCATACCTCTACACCATTGCCTAGGTAATTAGATTTAATTTCTGCGCATTTATGTATAAGCATAATTTGGAATGTAACTGAAAACATTGCATATAATTGATTTGTGATTTGGTAGATATTGTAAATACTGTATTTATTTCTTACTAATTTGTATAAAAATCTGTAATATGCCTTAGATTAAACGGAGACCCTTGAAATATTAGTCCTCTTGTAGAGTAAAATGTTTCATATTGAATGTAATATAAAGGGTTCTCCAATAAGACTATTAGAACTTTAAAATGAGGCACAATGATAACTACGAGTGATAATCCGGCCATTTTTATTTTATCTTGAAGAACAAATAAGGGCATTATGTTTTCAAATGCTCCCCCTGGCTTGGTCTGGTGGATACATTCTGTAGGCCCAAATTACTCTTTGACTCATATTGTGTGGTATACTTTCAATGGTGGCCAGAATGTTTCGTTTAAGGTCAAACATTGATCGGGGATTCTTTTTTAGCCAGAGATTTAATACATACCCCAAAAATAAATAAAGGGCATGTGATTGCTTGATCTTAGTGGCAAATTGACATTAACCTAAACGAAATAACAGGCGAAATCTGGTGAGGTATCACCATCTTGTTGAAAGAAAACATTGTTTATCAGTTCAAGTCAAAGATAATCTGTTAGCATATTCCTATAGTGTTCACCATTAACAATAACACGATTTCCATCATCCTCTTCAAAAAAATAAGGGTCTATTACTCCTTTAGTTCCAAAACCGTACCAAACAGTGACTTTCTGAGGATGAAGAGATGACTCCTGAATCACTTGAGGATTTTTGTCGGCTCAAATCCTGCAGTTATGTTTGTTCACAAAACCATTAAGCCATAAGTGCGCTTCTTCGGAAAAGTTTACTTTTTCTCCAGAATAGGGTTGCCATCCTGCTGCTCTAGAGCCCAATGTACCGGAAGGCTGCAGTCTATGCATGACATTTACCTTTCAAACAGTTTTTGTTATTGCGTTTCATAGTTCTGACACTCTTATTGGGAATCTCTTTATAATATACCTTATGAAATAATTTTTTTTATTTTTCTAATAATTCATTAAGAAACTTATTGACTCAAAACGGGTCTTATCTTTTTTTTGTACTCATTCAAAAGCTGAATTACTAAAAAAGTTAAAACTAAAAGCAAAAACATAAATAGATAAATATAAGCAAGTCATTTATTAGTCTGTTTGAATGTACCAATTGCGATAGATTTTGGAAAGCGGGTAGCATTTTTAAAAAACTCGTGTTCGATAATGTATTGATGGAGGGAATTATTTTTCCCGCAACTTATTTCTTGGCCCCTACATTTTATCAACTGCAAAATGTATTGGAATCAGAAGTTTTTCAAAATCATTCTGAAAATTCTTCTCGTACGCTGCTTGAGTGCGCCACAAACGATTTCTAAATGTTTATACAAGCTGGGGAAAATTTAAAAGGAGAGAGGTTGTGTCCCCTATGAACTCACTGCTGAGAATAAGAATAAATGCTTTGTGTGCCATTGCTCTCCAAATTAAAGAAAAAGAAATTTTTGCATAAGATTGTGAACTATGATGAGAAGCGGAAGTTGATAATACAAGATGATGGGCTTAATCGCTTCACATCTCTTGAGGAAATCGAAATAAGCCTCAATGATTTTATGACATCAAAACCACCATTTTTTTTCAATCTGGGACTCGACAGTTTTCTGAAAGGGGCGAAAGTGCATAGAAAGTGAGACAAATTGCTTCGAAGATTAAGTTATTGTATAACTTAATTAACTTGTATTTTATTAATTAACTTGTATTTTCATAAATAAATTCCAAAAGTGGTCAAAAAACACCGATAGTTAAATTAGGAACCTAATACTTTAAACATTCATATAATCTTTCTTATGGGTCATGCTTAATAAGTTTTCCCATATTTAAAAAAAAAAGAGTGGCTCCTGCCATAAATAAATAGTGTGGTTTATACCATATAACATTTGAGTGTATAATTTGTAGTCACATAGTTTTAATTATTTATATATCCTTATCCTAATTAGTTAAATATGCCTATTGAAGCGGGTAAAACGTTTATATTCACTTGTTTTACTTGCTAATATTAATAATGTTATGATCTTTTACTTTACGTGTGACAGAAAGAAAGGAATACATTATTTACAATCGACCGATTTACTGATTATAGATAGTGTGATATTTTTGCCTGAAGCATGCCATAAAAATAACAGATCCTTCAACATGGAGTTTTTTTATAGTTAAAACATTACATATTTGCCAGCTTTTCTTTTTGGTCTAGATAGTTGAGGAATTGAATTTTTGTCATTTAGAAAAATAGTCTTATACAGTATGAAATACTAGCTACACTTTACTAGGAACACAATATGAATTTGAACCCAATTATCGTTAGCGACACAAGGCAAGGAGTCGAACCATTCAAATTTGAGACTAGTCATCCAGTTACCATAAATTTAAAGAGATTTATCCCAAAACATCAAACCACTTGTTTATAATTTCTCGATTCGCATTTCGCTAATCATGTTAGCATCATCAATGTGATCCTAAAACTAAATTTAATAATTAAAAAAAAAATAAACTGCATAGAATGCAGTGTCCACTTTTTTAAATAAATCCTAACCCTCGTGATTATTAGACATCAAATAATATTATAATAAGAGATGAGTGAGTGTGATGAGTTCATTTTTGTTCTATTTCTTTTGAAAGGCCGAAGATTCTTTCAATAGTTTCGTGAAGTTATGTTGTCTATTTAATCTACCTACGTTATTCTTGTTATAACCATTCACTTTAGCCACACTCGGAATCAATCTTATGTTTGTTAAAAGTACTTTCAAACTCGATTGAGATATAGCAATTAATACCAAATCTCTAGTTTTTTATTTGTCGATGCCCGTTTCGATAACCAGCAGAACACGATTCAATTTCTTCATTTCTATTTTTGCACGTTTTATTAGGTACTTTGAATTTAATAAACTTATGATGACGTAATTTAGTATTTACTAGCATTTCTTCTTAAGTATACAGGGTGGACAGTTTAAGATTATTTTTATGGCGTGGTTACACATTTTTAGTATGTCACATTTAATGTTCCAATAGAATTTTTCAAATAATTATTTTTGTTTAAACAAAAATCAAATAGCATTCAAAGAGCAAAATATAAGAAAAGCATGAATCACTTCCAATGAAACCTATTCCATACAGTGAACTTTTTGAATAATGTTGAAACTATATGTTACACACAAAATTTCTTACAACTTAAATGGTGTCGATAAGCCAATGTTAAAAGCTTTGTCTAAAAATTTTCTAGGATATTTCCCAAAACATCTTCTAGATGCCTATTGCCTAAGAACCACATCCGACGTATTTTTGGTGAGACAGAGTGACGTAAAATAAGTTGCTTTATTTTCAAAATAAATGGCAATTACTCAACTTGCGAATTCAATTTTTATTAATGAAAAAAATCCTGATTGAAAGATCCTAAATAATGCTTATTTTAAAAATTAACCGAATTCTGCAACTAATTGTAATATTTTAGTTCCTAGTTGTAGGTACTTCAAAGCGGGTAGTCCGTCCCGAAATTGGATCATCAATCCGAAGTCAAATAGAGGTCTGCCTCCACATTATCCATTACGAAGGGGCTCAATCACTCCCGTGTCATCTCTAGCCTTATGTAGTACACCCGGTACACCCAATAGATCTCGTAGTTTAGATGGTCTACTTGATTCAGAATCGAAAAAAGCCGAAGAAGTATCTAATCCGTCCGAAGCAGCCACTGAACGCTGTACAAATTTCGACTCTTCTCTTAAGGAAAAACAGACTGACACACACACCAATCTCAATAAGATTAAAGCTCTCAGTGTAGACGATATACTTGATAGTTCACCGGAGCTAGATAGACATTCGGTTCAAAGTAATTGTAGTGATTTAAAAAAGAAACAAAATTTTATGGATAGGTGTGTTAACAAAGTGAGATCTCTAATCAGAAAATAATACTACGGCAGCCTAAAGCTTTGATATTGTATATTTGTTACGTTTGACAATTAGTTGTTGTAAAAGTGATATTTTTGTTAATTATTTTTTCAATTATGGCAACTAAATTACTTAGTACAAAACGTGTGCTTTTCCACAATATTGTAAGGCCTTTTAAAATGTGTGATTACAACTAAAAAGGAAAATAATTAAACGTAACTATGGTCTATTTTACGACAAAGTATTTTTTTTCTTGTATAAGTATAGTCAATGATATTTCATATTCTTGGTTGTTAAATCAATTTGACACTACTTATACCGAATATTTTAATGTGTTTTAACATGAAAATTTACTCATTGTAGTTACTGTAATTTATATTTATTATACCAAAGCTTGCTTAAATTACTAAGCAAGAGAATTAAATGGTATATTTTTAATTCATTCATTCATTTTCAATAACTTTACATTGTATAATTTTAAAACATTTTAATATGACTAAAATTATTATAAACGATTGTTTTTTTTTTTAAATTAAAGGTACTGCAACTATTGTTAGTGTCATTTTTTTGTATAATATTGTAAATTTGTGTATTGTTTTATGGCATGGAGTTATTGAAAATGGATTACAAAGCATCATTATTTATAGATTACTTTTGTTGTAATCATTTTAATGGTGTTGTTTTTACATTTTTAACATTTTATTCGTGGTATTTTTTAAGTAGTAGATAATAAATCGTTTTTTTTTTCTATTTTATGTTATATTTAAAAATATATTTTATTAAAAGTATATTGTATTTCCTTGCCCTCGATCCTCGCAATTTTTTTTCCCAATATTTCATTAATTTCCAAGGTGATGTATGAGAAATGGACATTTTTAGAATCAGTTGCACAGTTGACTGTCTATTCCATACAATGTTATTTGGTACCCAATTCATCAAGTCGCTCTGGATTCGATATCGTTACTAGGTCCGCTACATGCAGATATATAGCAATATACAGGTTAGTTAATTACTTAGATATTTATAAAAAATTCTATTCAATTTTTGAAACACCAAATCTTGATATTTCTTTAAAAATCCAGATTATTATCAATTAATTGTAATATATATTCTTGTCATCCAAAAAATAGGTGAATTGATTTTAGGATTCAATCAAAAATAGACTTAAAATATGTTACAGATTAATTGAAGACTGTCAATATCCAGGCAGATTTTCATAAGAGAATAAGTATGAATCTGAAGACCAGAAACAGAACAGACGCCATCATCATGCATTCCGTAAGAGTAAAAAGGCATATAATTTATGTTCATATGTAAATATCGTTCTCTAGTTATTACGATATTGTATATAATTAATGTTCGAAAAAAATTAAGTTCTTGTGTGTGTGTTAAGATACCATAAAGCTGTATTACCATCTAATTTGCAATAAACGAAATATAAAATATTTTCTTGTATATTTTCTCCTTCTATCCTAATAATAAAGACAAAGCATCTAGTATGTATATGCAAACCCTAATACATAGGGGATCAGTGAGTACTATAACTAAGTATTTTTCAACTTTAACTAGTTAATTGCTTTATAAAACCATATCTTTTATAAAAAATCTTATTTTACATGGTTCCGGTCTGTCCTGTCCATCTCTCTTGTTTGTCTGTCCTGTGCATCTGTCCTGTCCGTCTGTCCTGTACTGTCCGTCTGCCTGCCAATCTGTCTGTCTGTCAGTCTGTCTGTCTCCCCTTCTGTTTGCCAGTTTGCCTATCTCTCTGTCAGTCTGTCTCTCTGTCTGTCTGTCGGTCTGTCTGTCGGTCTGTCTGTCTGCCAGCTTGTCTGTGTGTCTGCCAGTCTGTCTGTCTGCCAGTCTGTCTGTCTGCCAGTCTGTCTGTCTGTCTGCCTGCCTGCCTGTCTGTCTGTTTGTCTATCTGCCTGTCTGCTCGTCGGCCAGTCTGCTCGTTGGCCAGTCTGCCAGTCCGCCAGTCTACCAGTCTGTTCTCAGGAATAAAACATTAAGCCGTTTTTTAACTGTTATTTATTATATATCTGAATATCTGTATCTATATAATGTGTCTATCTATGTAGTTATCTATAAAACTATATATATCTATCTAAAAATGTATAAATATATAATCTATTAATCTAAAACATTTAGCGTTTTTAAGCATTTAGCATTTCTTTTGCTTTTATTGATTATAAATCTAAAATAATTGTCTTTTTCAATGTGATGTCCTGCTGCGATTGTTTCAATTTGGTTAATTTTTTCTTCTATATTCTTCATATATTCTTCAAGCTCCTTTTTTCTATTACTTAATACAAATAATTGATTTTCTATCAATAACATGCTTGGCTTTTTTCCAATGTGTTCAATAATAGCTTTATCAAAATACATATCATTGTTATTGGCGAAATAAATAATATCAAAAAAATTAGAATATTTTTGCTTATTATTCATATGTTTTAACATAGAAATAGATAAGAAGTTGACAGAAACATTGTCTATTTTGATACATGACTCTAATGTTTTTAATTTTACTTCTTGAGTTTTGATATCAACTAAAAGTTTATTCTGCTTAATTATGGATGAGCCCAACTGAATGTTATTAATTTTTGTGTGCTTGTATTCCTTTTGACACTCTATTTCATAAAAAAATTGTTTTAAGTTTCTTTCAGTAACATCTGTTGCTCTAAATGCATTTTGGCCATTAGCAGACTTTAAAAAATGTTCATCTTCGCACTCTAAGCCGTATGCTACAAAAGGACCTGTTTGCATATCACCTAAATAACCGTAATGTATAAAGTTGTTTCCATTTGGAACAATCCCACACATCATGCTTCGATTAGGGCGGGATACTTCACTTTCAAGCCATGAAAATGCGATGCCGTTCAGACGAAACGATCGATATTCTTGGTTACACACTTGTTTGCCTCCAACTGCATGGAAACGCATATGCAAATCCCAATCAAATGCACCCAATTTTGAATCGTACCTATAAATAAGTTAACTTTTGTTATAAATATTTAAAAAAGGAGTAATTGTAGATGTTTCAGGAATAATGCAGGTAAATTTTGAAATTCTATGATAGAAAAATTCTCGGTGTAATACCTGAATAAATTGATTTTTTTTTAGATTTTTATAATGTTCCTGGTATTCAATATTTTTAGTTTATTGATTGCCTTTATTACTAATGGGGAAAAATCATTTCTTTAAAAACTGTTTTTGTTTTGTTGAAAGTACAGCTTTTTGTTGAACTTTTGTTAATTTAGCATGAAATGAAAGTTAGAAGAAGTTAAATCTGACAAACTCACTAAAAGAATGAATAACCCTCAAGTCCGTGCATTTTATATTTCAAGGGAATTGAATCATTCAAGTTATTTGTTTTATATAACGTTTCAAAGCTCTTGAATTACTCTTTTGTATAATGTATTATTTAGTCTTAGATATTTGCAAATTTATGTTTTAATTCATTTCGAAAAAGAGGGCTATTGGTGGAACTTAAAACAACGGAAAAGGCAAAAAATATGTTAAATCGACTGAAACGATAGTTTTATTTTGTGTAGGACAAATGCGTTTTATAAACGATTAGAAATATGAGACTCTATTCCGAGTTTAGGCAGAAGGATAGTCTATTAACCAGCACTA